>JAZHPH010000328.1:0-24302 GCA_037356405.1 Nasonia oneida | reverse complement strand
CTTTTTTATTATATAAAATTTTTTTTCGATATTTCCGTCCGCCATATTGGTTCCGCCATTTTGAATTTTCAAAATCTGATAACAGATTTGTAATCAGCGACCTCGAAAACCTCTATATACAAACTTTCTACGAAATATTATGTATTGAATTACATATTTACAGTTATTTTGTGTTAGGGGTGGTTTACCCCCTTAAGGATAATATTTATGAAAACACCGAAAGACGTCAACTAAATTTTGTTATTAAGGATGTTTAAACATTTTTTCCAATTTTTTTTAGTCGGTTTAAACATTTTTATTATAAAATTATGCCAAAAAATATGTTTTCAACCCCTAAAAAATAGGGGATGCTACCCTTACTCTTCAAATCACCATGAAATACTTGCTCTTTTTGTAAGAAATAACATCCAATTGTTTCATTGAAAAATATTAATTTTAAGCCGAGATATTTAAAAAAAACGCTTTTTGGGGGTTAACTTTAGGGGAGGTTTTTACCCCTTAAAATTGAAAATTAGCCGATAAAAAAAAATACGTGTCTCTTATTTTTTTAGGTTCTACAACACATATGAAAATCATCAAAATCGGTGAGTTCGGGTTGGGTACCTTTCCTTGTAAGAGGCGTGGAGCGCTTTAGTCGGAGGTCGTGAGGTCAACCGCCACCGAGGCCATGGGCTCCGGAGGAGTCTTCTCCTTGACCAAGGGTGCCTTCCCTAGGGGGAGTAGCAATGGGACCTTGAGGATCTCGTTAGAAATGACCCTCGGTTTGCGACGCTGTCCCGGGAGTCTGGGAGCGGTTGGCCTTCGTTTCGTCGGTGACAACTTCCCTGTCGGCGGCCTCCTCTTCCGTGGAGAAATGACGATGCTCCTGCGCTGTGCTGTTTGCGCAGATTGCTTGGCCGCTATCTTCCGACTGATGACATGTAGCTGTGTCGTCGAATTCACGGCTGCTGGAGTCGGGGTTGCCCGATGGTACAGGCGAATGTCCCGGAGGTCTGGATCAATCGTGGGCCGCGCAGGGACATCTATCAGCTACAGATGTTCGGGCCATTCGGCGTTCAGCACGTCGGATGATGACCCTGGGGTGTTTAGCTTTGGCTGAGGCGTTGGAGTGATGAGCAACGGCAGATCCGTTTGAGCACTGCTGTGCTGGCGATCTGGTGCTGGCTCGGACTGGACGGCGCACAATGGGCCAGAAAATCAAAAAAGTGATCACGGGCTGTCTTCACTCGAAGAAATGCTTGAAAAAAAATTCAAGGGTAGGAAAATCTTCGTCAGAATGCCTAGTTTCCGAATCCGTTTCCCCCGAAACCCGCGGACGTCTATATTTTTTGTCCCACCTCAAAACCTGACCTCATTTTTAGAATGTCCTTTTTCGATTTCACCGATAATAAGTTAGATCGTTGTATTTTACATTTTTAACCATAATAAATGAGATGTGGGCACAGTACTTACTAGCGTGCACTTATATACTATATATAACAAATATATATATATGTATATATAGGTCGTTCATGGTCAAATCAAAGATCAAAAATTTGTTGCTTCTTCAACCTACGGTAAATATGTTCCAGAAACAGTTTTCAGTGCACCTGAATTTTTTCAGATTTTTAAATTACTTTTTACCAAAATGGTAGGGAGCCAAAGATGTCAATTTTGGCAATAATTGGGTTTTCAACACTAATTAATTAATTCATAGCTCTTCAGGGAATAAATATAAATATACCTTCATATAATAAATAAAACACAAATATACCTTTTTTGTAAAATTTTCTGAATTTTTCAATAAAAGTACCCTTAAAGTCATATATGTATATTTATTTATACAACGTAAGGATGTAAAGATGTGCATGTGTAATAAATAAATGCATACACACACACGTGGGTCTATGCACCCATATATATACATATTTATATATATTTTTATACATATACATACATACATATATACATATATCAACTTGATAATTATAATAACAAAAAAAAACATGATGATAATGTTTGTAAGTGTATTTTTAATAATAATCGTTTATAACTATAATTATCAAATTGATTTGATATTTTCACTAATTGTAAGTATTTATTTTTCTTAGAGTATAATTCCTAGTTTTTATTTTTTGCGCACAGTAGATGTCGAAAGTACAAAATTTTTTTTTTATAAATTAGTCCTCGTAGTTTAATTTTGTCTGATTAAAACTCATTTCAAATTTATTCTGATTTAAAAAAAATCATTGTGCGCATTACATTATGTAATAAAAATATTGTATAATGTAATATAAAACTTATTATTTGATTTACCAAAACTTGACAATATTAATACAAGTTATGATATTTTTGTAACTGTGCTTTCATTAATAATCGTTTATAGCTTCGTTTAGAACTACCGTTATTAAATTATTTTATTATTTTTCGCAGAAAGTATTTCATTTAGCTTAGAGTAGGATATTCCTGGATGTTATTTATTAATGCGCGGTAAAAGTCAAAAGTACATAGTTTTGTTTTTAAATCAATCCTCGTAGTTTAGTTTTGATTGATGAAAACTCATTTCAAATTCATTCTTGGTTAAGAACGATTGTTTGCGATCACAAACAGTATTTTGAAAATGCGTTCATTTAATATAAAACGCCAAAAAAATTTTTTTAATTTTAAAAGATAATTATACATTAGATTTTGCAAGCTGATGTAGTTGTGTCTTACTTGAGTAATAGTTTAGAATTAAGTGTTACCGAAAAGACTGAAGTCTCTTTAATATTATGGAAAAAATTCTTCAACAATGTTAAGCTTAGATTATCTACTCTCCCAAAAAATAAATATGCTGAATGGATTAAACAAGATGTCGAATTTAATTTAGTGCAAATTGAAAAAATGCTACTAAAGCAGGTAAGATATTCATCAGTATATTATGATTATTTAAAAAACTGACATTTTTTATGGTTAACTTGATTTTTGTTTTTATTAATTTATCTAAAAGTGGTTTTATATTTGAAGGCTAAACATTATGATGTTATAATATTGTAAAATATTTTATTTCTATATATTTTTTGAAGGTATACAAACGACTGAACAAAAATATAAAGTTTCATTTAATAAGGCGTCAGAAGCAACAAAAAGACGACGAACTACAGCTTTGTGTGGTCAGTTAAGCGCTGAAGAAGTTTATGAAACAGCGAAAAAAAAATTAAAGTTGGACAATAATTCGCCTGGTGTCAGATTGATTTCTAAGATAGTTGATCCTTATTATGCAATAAATATTGAAAATGCGTATAAGAAAAGATATGGTACGCAATTGCCTCCTGTAAGAGCTGTGTCATTAATGATCGATACTAATTTATCTAAACTATCGATACTAGTTTATCAAACAATAAGAGATGTTGCACTAGAATATGGTCACGATTTTTTGCCACCTTATAACGAGGTAAGATTTTTAAATAAATAGTTGTAGTGCCTATGCTGTCTGAAAAATCTGCAGACTCTGATAAATCAAATTACAAGATTACAATTTTATTAATTTTAGATAGTAGTTTTTAATAAATATCAAATTAAACTTGAGTATTTATTTGTTACTTTGCAATCGAGTGATCTTTTTTGATATTTTTAAATATAAATAATGCGCGCACTTTACAAAATTTTTAAGAGAAACAGATTCGTTCAGCTTGGGTCAAACTATTTTTTTTACATAAAAAAATATTGATTTAAAGATCTTTCTTTGGGAGACCCTGGTGAAAATAATATTATTCACATAATTGTTAATAAAATTTATTAGCTTTCATTAGCTTTTTTAGGTAAATATATTTTCACCTAGGGAACAAAAATAAATTCAAATATAATTTTCATTCCGGCCTTATCCCGCAAAATGACCATAATTGTTTTATTTAGGTTAGAGAAGCTAAAAATGAGTCTTATCCGAATGATTTAATAGTTACGGAAACAAAATGTGAAGTTTATCTAAAAAACTTACTAAGTCATTCACTGAAACGATTATTAAATTATTTAAATCTCAAATTTGATCGAATGGCTACAAAAAAAATTAGTATTTCTCGGTAAATATGGTTTTGACGGGACAAACGCTAACGTTTATAAGCAAAAGGCTGAAGACAAAGATGCAAAATTCAATAGTATTTTTTGTTCATCATTCGTGTCTCTAAAATTATATGATATGGAAAGTAACTTAGTATATTGGGAAAATAAAAGTTCATCTTCACCAAAGTTTTGTCGACCAATCAAAATTATGTTCGGAAAAGAAACGGATGTTTTATGTATCCAAGAAGAAGAAGATATGAAAAAGCAAATTTCAGAGCTAAAAAACTTTGTAACTACAGGATGCTCAATATCCTACGATTTAAAGCTTACGATCATAGATGGCAAGGTGTGTACATGGCAAATAATTTTCTTAATTACTTGATTGATTAAGCAAACATTTCGTCATACGCTATTTTTATGCCTGTTCGAAAATTAGACAGTTACGCCGAGAGAGAGCGAGAGAGCTATAAGGTTCGAGAAGCGAGCCGTTGTCGCGAATTCGAAAGTATTAGCCTGCTCACACGGCATCGATTAGGGGGTTGCCATGGCAACGCGCGCTCGCTCTCTCCTACTCTCTCTCCCTCTCTCTCTCCACCTGTTGCGCGAGCGGTCTTCTGCCGCTCTCGCTGATTGTATAGTCAGTACGTATTGACGAATCACTGTGAGCGCTCGTACTTGCCTCACAGTGTCGTCCGTAAACAATATCGTTTGTTCACGCGTCGGTACTTTAATACTTTAACTTTCACTTCTTTTCCTTAGATTTAAACACTTGTAAATACACACTATATTCAATAAAGGTCAATGCCTTTTTTTACGGTTATAAGTTCACATTTACTGTCGATAGTTTTGTTTATTGCCAACTCGTCCATCAAGATCCACAAGTCTCGTCCTTTTCGCGAGACTATAAATATTAGTAGCAGAGCGTGCAGTATCGTGGCAATAAGTGTATTGTGTACGGAAAAGTGTTTTGAATAGTGAAGGTGTGTTAAAGTACTTCGGCAGCCGTTTGACTATTCGAAGTCGCAATGATCAGAGAGCGTCCAGAAACTTCCTGGAATACGCTCTCGCAGTTGGCCGCATCGGGCATAGCTGCTTGTTGTTGCTGTAACAATTTAGACGTTTAGACGATTAGAGGTACGTATTTATTCGAAGTTAGACGTATTAGAAGTTTAGAGGATTAGAGATTAGAGGTTTAGAGGCTAGAGGTCAACGTTCAAGATTGAATTTTTGAGGGACGCTACGAGTTCGCCATTTTGGAGTGCAACGAGGGGTAATAAGAAGAAGACGGCCATATTGGTACCGCATTCCCGCCAATTTCGGACGACGCGCCCAGTACGCAAAGTCAACACGGGAGTCGACGGCACCGGCGTAAACGAGGTTTGAAATTCATTCTCCCTCTTTCTCCCTCGCTTGCTCTGTCTTGCTTTCGCTCAGGTGGCGTCGTCAGGCCACGTTGAGGCAGCGTCAGAGCGGTGCGAGCTCTTGGTCGCGTTTTCTCTCTCTTTCTCTCTTTCTCACGTTAGTGCATTCACACTAGCAGCTGTGCGCTGCGGGAGCCGGCTATAGTTCCTCCCGCTCTCCGCGCAAGCAGAACAGCTGACGCAGTTCAACGGTCGGCGCTCGCTCACGGCAGCCGGCGCAGGCAGTGCAGAGATTTGTTTTTTTTCTCTCCCTCCCTCTCTCTCTCGCTCTCGTTAGTTTTTTTAATTTTGCAATAATGGCAGATCCGGCTGGTGAATTGGCCAAGCAAAAACGTACGAGCGGGTTTATACTCAACTTTAAGCGCAATACTGCAAAATTAGCGGCAACTGTTCGCACGCTGCCGCATATACGCACGCGATTGAGTTTGCTAGATGCATATTGGTCTGAGTATTCTCAGAGGGACCTGATTTTGTAGGCGAACAAGGCGGCATTCAAAGGCGAGTCGTATTTTGAAAAAGATGAGTATCTTGAGGTTGAGACGGGTTTTGTTGAGGCTAAAGCGGATTTGTTACAGACTATCGAGGAGTTAGAAGTCGCCGCGAATCCACCGGTAATCGCAGGTGCGCAAAATAATCAAGTCGTACACACACAACCGGAACACCGGGTCCGTCGGAGTTCGTGAACATGCCGAAATGTCAAATCCTGAAATTTTCCGGAAAAGCCGAGGAATGGGAGACCTTCAAGGAGCAGTTTTCTTCGATGGTGAAAAACAAGGCCAACTTGCCGGATGCTATGAAGATGCAATATTTAGTAGACTCGGTTGAAGGGCCTGCAGCGCTCAGAGTAAGGGGTCTTCCGTTGACGGGTGCTAGTTTTGGCTTGGCTTGGCAAAAGTTGATGCGCAGGAACGATAACCCTACGAGACGCATGCATACGTATATGGAATTGCTGATCGATATGAAACCGGTTAAGCGGAAATCATCCGGAGAGTTGATCGAGTTATTGGATAAGGCGGAAGCCGCGCTTAAAACTTTCAAGGATGTAGGTTTCCCGTGTGAACACTGGGATAGTTGGCTTATCCATATGGTCGAGCGCAAGTTGGATAATGATACGCTAGAAGGTTGGCGTATTTCGCAAGAGTCGGTGGTAGGTTTTTCGACATTTTTGGCTCTCGCATATTTTCTCGAGACGCGTGCGTCATCGCTTGATCAGGATGCAGATGGTGGTGCGGAGTCGCCTAACAAACAGTCTAGTCAGAAGGGAAATGGTTCGAATCGTTCGTCTCGGCGCGAGTCAGTCTCAGCCAACGCAACTAGCACGTCGTCTGGTAAGGGCAATCGCAATGCCTTTGTAAAATGTAGCCTATGTAAGGGTCCTCATCAGCTTCAAGCGTGTCCAAGGTTCACTTGTATGTCGGCTTCCGCTCGTTTTGAACCTTGTTAAAAGGAGAGATTATGTCTCAATTGTTTGAAATCTGGACATTTTTTGGCTGACTGCACCTCTCAGAGTCGTTGCGCCATTTGTAAGGGCACACACCACACAAAGATTCACTCGGATCGACGACATGGAGGAGAGGCTGCGGATTCTTCAAATGCGACAGGTCAGAAGGGTTCTTCTGGCGTGCATGGCAGGTCAAGTATGCTGGAGGTATCAGCGAGTACAACAGTGGTGGGTAGGACCCGGTTGATGACCACAGCCAAGGTCTTACTTCAATCCGTAGATGGTAATTCGATGTACGCTAGATGCTTGATTGATCCGTGAGCAGAGGTCTCTTTTGTCACTCACAGAGTTGTGCAATATCTGTCCGCAAAAAATAAGCCCGTTTGTGTCTGTGGTTGGTGTCGGTGCAGGTCCTTCAGCGGTGTCAAAGGGTGAAGTTTTTCTTCAATTAAAATCCAGATTGAACTCAGAATTTTGTTTGGAGTTTTCGGCATTGGTATTGAGAGAGGTAACGGGATTTTTGCCGCGAGAGGAGGTCGAAGTGTCCAATTGGGATCACATCAGGGGCTTGCAGCTTGTTGATCCAGACTTTGCTCGCTCAAAGCGCATAGACTGCGTGCTCAGCGCAGAGGTGTACGCTGCTATCATTCGGCCAGGGCTCAGAGTTGGTGCATCTGATACTCCTGTTGCTCAGGAGACCGTATTTGGGTGGATTTTGGCGTGTAGAGCGTCTTCTGCTCCTGAGTCTGATAGAGCTCAGAGCGCTCAAGCCTGTCATGTGGAAGTAGAGCCATCAATTTCGACGTTAATAGAGAGGGTTTGGGAAATGGAGGAGATTTCCACCTCTAAAGTTTTGTCCGAGGAGGATCAGTATTACGAAGATTATTTCGAAGATACTGTTTATCGGGATTCCAAGGGCAGATTTGTCGTTCGCTTGCCATTCTCTGAGAAGTTGTCAGAAGTTTCTTTTGCACACACGAGGCAGGTTGCTGTGGCATGTTTGCTCCGCTCAGAGAAGCGTCGAGCGCAGGATTCTAGGGTGGATGGTGCCTATAGGAAATTCATGGAGGAGTATCTGACTTTAGGTCATATGGAGCCTGTAAATAGTTCGCATCGAAAGGACAATACGTTCTATTTTACTCATCACCCAGTTTACTCGGCTGAGGTGGGGCCGGAAGGCAAATATCGTGTGGTTTTTAATGGTTCCTTTGGAAAAATATCGCTGAACGACGTTCTTTTAACGGGTCGCAAATTGCAGTCGGATGTCACGATTATTATTTCGATGTGGAGATTTTCGAAGATTGTATTTACGGCTGATATCGTCAAGGAGTTTAGGCAGATCCTCATTCATCCAGATGACGTTGATTGGCAAAGAATAGTCTGGCGATCTGACGTTTCGAAGCCTATCGAAGATTATAGGTTGTTGACGGTTACGTATGGTACGCGCTCCACTCCATACCTCTCAATTCGAACTCTTCTTCAGCTAGCGAGTGAGGGAGGAGTAGAGTTTCCCTTAGCTGCGCAGGTGCTCAGACACAATATGTATGTAGATGATGCGTTTGTAAGCGCTGACAATGAGTCTGAGGTCATTGAGATTCGGAATCAGCTGATCAAGCTTCTGTCATCAGCAGGTATGGAGTTGGGTAAAAGGGCGTCAAACAGTTCGGCTATCGTGGAGGATATCCAGGCGGAAAAGCAGAAAGAGTTCGCTGTCGAATGGGATGAGGCAGTTTCTGCTTTGGGCCTAAAATGGACACCATTGAGCGATTCGTTTCGTTTCGAGGTTAAGATTCCCGTTTCGCCAAAGGTTGTGTCAAAGAGATCAATTCCGTCAGAGATTTCGAGGTTGTTTGATCCACTTGGTTGGCTGTCACCTGTATTAGTCAGGGCCAAACTCATGCTCCAGGATTTGTGGATTAATGGTATCTGGACTCACCTCTCACAGGAGAACTTCTAAATCAGTGGCAAACGTTGAGGTCTGATCTTCCTGACTTGGCTCAATTGCGAATTCCTCGTTGGTTTGGCTCTTCCTCGCAAACATCATGGGAGTTGCATGGGTTCTCTGACGCATCTCAGAGAGCTATCGTCGCTGCAGCATATATGGTAATACCAGGGCAGAAATCGGCATTAATTATGTCCAAGACTAAAGTGGCTCCTATGAAGACGGAGAGTTTGCTTCGATTGGAGTTGTGTGGCTCGGTGTTGCTAGTTAGATTGTTGAAGCACCTTTTAGATGGACTTTTATTGAAGCCTGTATCAGTGCACTGCTGGACAGACTCCAAGGTAGTTTTAGATTGGTTGAATGGCCACCCATCAAGATGGCAGACTTTCGTGGCAAACAGTGAGTGAGCTGATCTGCCTGGGGTGCAATGGCGTCATGTTAAGTCCGAGGACAATCCAGCCGATTGCGCAACTCGAGGGTTTTCGTCGGAGCAGCTTCAGCAGTCTTCCCTGTGGTGGGAGGGACCTGAATGGATCAGGAATGATTGGAGGAAGGTAATTGATAGATTGCCCGTGGATCTTTCGCCAGATGTAGTAAATGCACAGGTTGCTGTTGAGAAGAAGGTTGACGAGAATCAAGAATCACAATCGCTGTCTTATTTGGAGAAGTTTTCGAGTTTTCCAAAGATGTTGCGAATGTTGGCTTGTGTTTACAGATGGCGTTCGAATGCAGGCAAACCCAGAGGAAATCGCTGCACTGGACATTTTACTGCTGAGGAGATGGAGGCTGCTCGAGTCGGTCTGATTCGTTATGTGCAAAGTCAGCTCTACGAGGAAGAATTGTGGTGTCTCAGAAGTAAACAACGGTTGTCATCTCGCAGTCACTTGTTGCGACTTGTACCATTTATTTGTCCACAGGGCTTGCTCCGAGTTGGAGGCCGATTGCAGCATTCGTTCTTGCAGTACGATGAGAAGCACTCGATTATACTGCCAGCATCTAGTATTATAGTCAAGAGGTTGATTGAGGAGGTACATCGTCAGACTCTTCATGGAGGCGTTCAGTTGATGCTCAGTTCCCTCAACAGGACGTATTGGATTTCACGTGGGTTCAGAGTTGTACAGGGAGTTTATCGGCGCTGCCATAGATGTATTCGCTACGCTGCTCAGAGTGTACAGCAGCAAATGGCACCGCTTCCATCATATCGAGTTACTCCCCAGCGAGTTTTCGTATACACCGGTCTGGACTATGCGGGACCGTTTCCAATATTGTTCTCCAAGGGCAGAGGTGCCAAGTCTACAAAGGGATATATAGCGATCTTTGTGTGTATGGTTGTTCGAGCCGTTCATATTGAAGTTGTGTCAGATTTGTTCACTGCTGCGTTTCTAGCAGCGTTTCGCAGATTCACCGCTCGGCGTGGACTTTGTAAGATGGTATTCAGTGACAACGGCACAAACTTCAAGGGCGCAGCCACAGAGATCGACAAGTTATTCCAGCGGGCTTCATCAGCATCGCAGGAGGTGGCAGCTGCATTGGCGAAGGATGGTATAGTATGGTCTTTTATACCTCCTAGAGCTCCTCATTTCGGAGGACTATGGGAGTCGGCAGTGAGAAGTTTTAAGCATCACTTCAAACGTGTCATTGGAGACACGTCATTAACATTCGAGGAAATGTCGACAGTTGCTGCTCAGATCAAGGCATGCTTAAATTCTCGGCCGCTTTGCCCACTGAGCTCTGAGTCCACTGATTCGGTGGCGCTTACGCCTGGCCACTTTCTTGTGAACGCACCTCTCAATGTATTACCCGAGCCCTTTGAAGACGTGAATCTAAAATCTCGCACTTGCAGGTGGAAGCTACCCTCGGTTATGAGAAACCATTTCTGGGAGCGATGGCGACTGGAGGTATTGCATCATTTACAGCAGAGAAACAAGTGGCTGACTCCTGGACGACAGTTGGTCATGGGCGACTTGGTGCTTCTGAAGGATGAGCTCTGCCCTCCATCCAAGTGGCCACTGGGTCGAATTACAGCGGTACATCCAGGGAGAGATGGTCTAGTTCGAGTTGTTACCATCCGTACTGCCAATTCCGAGTTCCAGCGACCAGTTGTGAAGGTCATCTTTCTGCCCTCAGACGAGAGTGCGCAGAGGGCAGTCTCCAGCCTTCAACCTGAGTCCAGTCAAGACTGAAGAGTTTCCAGTCGTCATCAATCGAAGAGATTTTACACACAACACTTACACTGTAACCTCATTTAGCTCGTGAATAGAAAGCATTCTAGTCGACTGTTTTAAATGTAGATTCATTAGAGTCAAGTTATTATTTTGTTCTTTAGTACTAGCTTTGCTAGAAATTTTGCATTAGATTATTCAAGAATATAGGCGAATTTAATCTTGTATCAAATTTTATTGTAATGTTGTTAAACTTAAAGCATTGTAAACTTGTTGTTGATCGATTGTTCGTTAAGGAATTGATTCCAAAGAAAGTTTAGTGAGAACAGTTCGATCGGTAGAGTCATGATAGGGACTAGCTTCTCTCGAAGCAGGCTTTCCTATCTTTAACTAATGTTAGTTGTTGATTACCGGTCTCTTTGTTGCTGCGAGACAGCAAGAGGGGCGGTATGTTCGAAAATTAGACAGTTACGCCGAGAGAGGGAGCTAGAAGGTTCGAGAAGCGAGCCGTTGTCGCGAATTCGAAAGTATTAGCCTGCTCACACGGCATTGATTAGGGGGTTGCCATGGCAACGCGCGCTCGCTCTCTCCTACTCTATCTCTCTCTCTCTCGCTCCGCCTATTGCGCGAGCGGTCTTCTGCAGCTCTCGCTGATTGTATAGTCAGTACGTTTTGCCGAATCACTGTGAGCGCTCGTACTTGCCTCACAGTGTCGTCCGTAAACAATATCGTTTGTTCACGCGTCGGTACTTTAATACTTTAACTTTTACTTCTTTTCCTTAGATTTAAACACTTGTAAATACACACTATATTCAATAAAGGTCAATGCCTTTTTTTTACGGTTATAAGTTCACATTTACTGTCGATAGTTTTGTTTATTGCCAACTCGTCCATCAAGATCCACAAGTCTCGTCCATTTCGCGAGACTATAAATAATACCGAAAATAACGAGTCGATTATCCACATAGATATCCATGTTCATTCACATTGATTCAACGTGGATATTTGCATTAATTATCTGACTAAATTAATCTACATGAAATCTTTGCATTAATTTCTGAGAATATTTTATTATAACAAGTCTATAACTTGGTGAGACAATTGATTCGTCGTTGAATTTGCACAGTACCATTTAGATTGTACAATCAATATGAACTATTTTGTACCTTAAAAGCTCCTTGTTTTTTATTATCAACCCCGCTTTAATATTATTTGAAAATTTAAGTGAATAGCCTATTCAGATATCCACATTAAATTAAAGTAGAATCAATATTTACCAGCATGGATAGGTAGATAATCAACGTTATTCTACCCAATTAGTTTAAACATGTTGGGTTGTAAACTTTACAAAATCAACTTCATTTTCATCTAAATATATTTTATCGAAAATAATTTAAATATCTATATAAAAATATAATAATAATTTTAGATTTGCAATGTACTGAATAGATCGTCAAGTCAAAGATGTTTTGTCTGTAGTGCTACTATATCAGAACTGAATAGTTTGGAAAATGTAGTACAAAGAAAAATTAATGATAACGCATTAAACTACGAATTTTCTGTGTTGCATGCTCGATTCCGATTTATGGAATTGGTACTGCATATATCATACCGCTTAGACATTAAAAAGTGGCGTGTCAGTACATGAATGTGATTATTTGGTAGCTCTATAATCCAAATATTAATTTTGAGTAAATATTAAGACGAAAAATCTGTCAAGAAACAGTAACTAAAAGAGTTAATGTAATAGTTGCAAAATCAAATAATTTAAAAACAGATTTCATTAAATAACACCTTAGTTTTTTCTTCTATGAATGTAGGTTATAGCGTTAATGATTCTAAGCTTCGAAATTCATGAAATTTATAAATTTTTAGCTTTTTGACATTATAATTTAATAGTAAATCTTGCACTTTTATAAATACGAACAATATTACTAGTTCTATGTAAATAGATTAATATATGTCATTTTACCTTTTTTTTCTTATCGTAGGTTCCAAAAGAAGAACAGGCTATTATCAATAAAAGAAAAAAATAATACAAGATGAACTATTAAGTCAGTTAGGTATATTGGTTGATGCTCCTACTCAAAACTTGGAAATACAAATGACGGAAACACAGCTAGAACATTTTTTAATAACCCTGATATTGTTTCAAATGTAACTGGTAAGTAGTTAGTAAACAATATTACTAATGTTACTACGGAAGTTTAAACATAAACGCATTCAAAATCATTTTGAGCCAGTGCATCGTTTGTTAACAAATTAATTGTACTTGAAACGTGCTTAAGTCACTTTTGTCATATGTTCTTAATTTTTATTTTTCGAAGTTAACAATTTATCCATACGTAAAGATCGCGCGGGAAAATAAACAACCAATTTGTGAGCGAGAATTAGATAGTTACAACGACCAATCTTGTAACAAATGGAATGATTATCATTTATTTTTGATAGTAAGACACTGATTAAAATGAAGCATTTTAATTTAACAATTAAAATATAAATAAAATATAGTTTGTTTACCAAAAAGGTTAAGAAATTGTATGTTGATAGCACTAAAATATATTAAAATTCTTTTAGAATTTGACATCGTCTTATTGAAAAAGTTTCAAACCATTTTGGACACTATATCAAGTAGTAATAGAATTAATACAGCTGCCTTCAAAGAATATTGTTTTCAAACAGCAAAATTGTATATAAATAAATACAACTGGTATAATATGCCACCTTCGATGCATGTTATTTTGATTCACGGACATGGGATTATTGACAACTTTGCGTTACCAATTGAAATCATGTCAGAGGAAGCACAAGAAAGCAACCACAAACTTGTAAAACGCTTCAGAGATAGATTTTCAAGGAAAACTTCTCGGTATATAATTCAAATCATATATAATTTTAAGTATTCTACAGCTTTTTTAGAACAAATTGCATTAGGGTAAATACAAACACAGACATGTTCAAAAGATTACTCATTAATTCAGATCCTTTTATAACGTTGTCAAGGCCAACATCTCATAAAAAACACAAATGCTTATCTGAAGATATGGAAAATTTAATTATTATACCATCACATACTCAAGATACGGATTCTGATTCTCATGAATCAGAAGATGAATTAAGATATGAATCAGAAGATGAGTCAGAATATGAATCAGAAGATGAATCCGAAAGTTGACCAGAAGGTAGATAAAAAATAGATCCTAAGAATTCAAAAGATACAATGTAGGTTACTGTTGCCTACAGAACATCATGTACCATATTATTTTCGTTATTGTAGTTAGAATTTAAAACTTTATTTTATTATATGGATGTTATACTTGTACAATTTTGAAATGTCCTTCATTCATTAATAATTTCCTAACCAATAATATATCATATATTGCATTAGATCTAGCCTAAGATCATATATAGGAACATTTATCTTCAACAGCGAATTTATAAAACAATTCACACAAGATCCTATGTAAGATCTGGTTACCATCGCAGAAAAAAAAGTTTTTTTTCAATATTTTACTCAAGATCTTATGTAAGATCTTATGTCAGTTTGTGATTCAAAATAATTGATAAAATCATGGATATAATCTTAAGCAATATCTGCTTTAAGGTCTTGAGTAAGTCCTGACGTAAAATGTTAAGAACATATAACATAAGATTATTCAATAGTGTATAAATCTTAAAACGTCGGAAAAGTTTAATTACGAAATAATTTTTACTTATTCAAAGTGTTTAAACTCTGAAATATTAAGAAAGTAAACAATGTTTGATATATATATATGGGTGGTTCTCTGTAAAATCGAAGATATTAAAATTTTTATTTTTGCCTAAACCGTATATACATGTTCTATATGTTGTACCTGACTCCCAAAAAATTTTAGCGCGATCCCTTCATTTGGCTTCGGATTCTGGCTGGTTAAAGTTTTGGTTTCAAGCAATTTTCGCATCTTTTTACCTATTTTCAATGATTTGTAGCTCATAAGGGATGCATTTTTAATTAAAACTATCCGGATACTGTATTGAGGTTGTCGGAGTCCGGATCAAACATTTAGGTTTGAATATTTTAAGGTTTAAAATGAAAATAAGGTAGCCTCAACACACACACGCACACACATATATATATATATATATATATATATATATAAAAAATTCAGAAAATTTTACAAAAAAAAGTATATTTATGTTTATAGTGAAAAATGCTTCCCTGAGGAGCTATGAATTAATTAATTAGTGCTGAAAACCCTATTATTGCCAAAATTGACATTTTTGGCTCCCTACCATTTTGGTAAAAAGTAATTTAAAAATCTGAAAAATTCAGGTGCACTGGAAACTGTTTCTGGAACATATTTACCGTAGGTTGAAGAAGCAACAAATTTTTGATCTTTGATTTGACCATGAACGACCTATATATATTTTTGTTATATATAGTATATAAGTGCGCGCTAGTAAATACTGTACCCACATCTCATTTATTATGGTTAAAAATGTAAAATACAACGATCTAACTTATTATCGGTAAAATCGAAAAAGGATGTGGAACAAAAAAATATAGACGTCCGCGGGTTTCGGGGAAACGGATTCGTAAACTAGGCATTCTGACGAAAATTTTCCTACCCTTGAATTTTTTTTCAAGCATTTCTTCGAGTGGAGACAGCCCGTGATCACTTTTTTGATTTTCTGGACCACTGTGCGGCGGCGTCGGCACTGGGAGACTTCCGATTCTGGCGACGCTCTAAGATGAGTGCTCGGTTAGTCTCGGCGAGCAGCAGGTGCAACAGGTCGCACTCGGCCCTCAGCTCCTGAAGAACTTGAAAGGTCGGCCTCGACATACGCCGAGTTAGCGCTGAGAAGTGCTGATTAGGGAAGGGGGTAAAGAAATACACGAAGTATTTTCTTTTGATAACAAAAATCAGATTTATTGCGCTAGAGTGTACTGTGCAAGTTGCCTGGGCTCCGTTGCTGCCACTCAGACGTGGTCTGATGCGGGGTGGGGGATGCCTCGGCCTGGAAACCGGTCCTCTTATATGTCCTCCAAGGCGCTACTGCGCGGTACTAGTGGTACTGTGGGCGCGCTGCGGCGCTACGGCGCTGTCAGGCTGGTTGCCGGTGTCCAGGGGCTTGTGCGAGAGAGCCTGCGGGTGGGTTATAACAATTTATTTTCGGCACAGCTTCGATGTTAAGGGTCTTGAATGCATGACTTGTCTGCTCGTATAAACCTTGAATATAGGGTAGGCTTACAATATTGCGTTTTTCATTACTGTTAATCTGTGTTTGATGTTAACGTTGACATTCTTTTTCGTATATATTTGTTAACGAAGACGGGTGGATAATGATTTTCGTGCAGTAATTTTTTGATGTTTTGAATATTCTTATTGTGAAATTTATTGTTAGATAATTGAATCACTCGGCCCTCACTCTATCTACAAGATCGTACACCATGGCGATTTTTTGAGACGTAGGATGTTGTGATGTGTAATTTAATAATCTGCCAGTGAAGGTCGATTTGGTGTACCAATCAGTTACTAATTAATCTTTGTTTTTAATCAATAGAACATCTAGAAATCTTATGGAGTTATCGATCTCAGTCTCGCGAGTAAATTGTAATCTATTGTTGTAAGAATCAAATGTATTTAAAATTTCGTCGACTTTGTCATTCGGCACACATGTGATAATGTCATCGACATATCGATAAAAGAATGTTCGTTTTAATGATAGTTAAGATAGGCAATCCGTTTTGAGATCATCTATGACTATGTCAGCAAAGAAACCCGAAATCGGATAGCCCATTAGTGTGCCGAACAGCTGTTTGTAAAATTTGTCATTGAATTGAAAAAACGTATAAGTAATTCACAAGCTAACAAGATTTCACTGAGAGGAATTTCAGATTTCTGTACAATTTGTATATATCTTTTTTCGATGCTCTTCTTGACGAATGATTTGTCAATGTTTGTATAGAGTGATTTTACATCGAGGCTGATTAAGCGGTGGTTCGGTGGGACTACAATGTATTTAATTTTTTCTATAAACTCATAGCTGTTTTCTACGTATAAGTCAGATTTTTTAATGCTATTTTGTAATATTGTAGGTGAGTCTGACCTACTAAAATTGTCGCCGTAGGCCCGTAATGGACTCGGGGATTCCATTACAACGTTCTTGTTATTTTTAATAAAATCTTTATTGTCTTGTAATTTTTTCTTAAAGATGGTATCTTATAATTTTGTGGGTTTAGTTTCGTGTCCGTGTTGTGATTTTTTTTATAAGTATGTTTCCTATGTCATTGGCGGTATTATCCGGTAAGTTATTATAAGTAATCGAGTTTTCTACGATTTTTATGCATTCGATTGTTTTTGTGCCATCAAGTTTACTTTTTGGATTGAATTTTTGTCCTAGTGACGTTACAAATTGTACAGCAGTTGGTATCTCTACATCGGTGACGTTTTTGAACAATTCTTCGCAATTCGATTCGGTGTTCTTATTTGTTGTTATATGTTTATGTTAGGATCTGGTGAGTAAGGCTTAAATAAAGGCGGAGGTTCTCTATGAAAAACGGTTTGATTTATTGAAAACAAAGAACTTGTGTAATCTTAAGGACGTGTGCTCTCTATGAGACTCCGTGACAGACTGACTGTGCGGGCGAGAGCGCTCCGGCGCAGCGAGTCCGCGCATGCGCAGAGCTGGGATGGCCGGAGAGTCCCAAGTGCTCGCGTTATTTCTAACAGTTTACATTTGTTTTTCGAAAATATTCTGTATGATATTATGTGGTATTATTTTTTGTAATTGTTCTTTTAATTTTTCTGATTCAAGTTCTAAATAATTGATGTGTATGCGAAAATCCTCAATTTTTAAGTTCAGGATTTTGCTTTGGAGATTTGAAATGAGTTTATCAAATTTAACCCCAATCACTGCTAAAATTAAAATTGCTTTGTTTACTTGCGATGTTGGTGACGTGTGTAGGATGAGTGTCGTGCGATCTGCATCGAAGTAGAAACTGTCGTTGTGATCTGGCACTCGTCAAGTTCCGTTGTAGAAAAGCCTATCTCTTTAAAAGATGCCGAGTGTTGTGTCCATAATTCAGTCAGTGGGTGAGACCGGTTAAGACCCACGGTCCATAACAACAATATTTTTAGCGCAAATAGTTTTTCTCTATCTGATGTCGTCCCTCGGTGGTAATCAAGAATATTGATATGTCTGTATCGGTCTACCCGAGGCAGGTTAGTGTGATGAGGAAGGAGAGAAAAAACTTTAGAACGTATTCTCTTTTCTTCTCAACTCAATGTGAAAATTATATTTATTAGAAATTGTTGGTGTATGAAATAAAAATTATAATTATGGTAAAAGTCTCTTATTTAAATTGTTCTCTATGAGATAGTATCTCTGAGTAGTGCTAGATTGCTCTGCAACGTAGGTAGGCCAAACAGAAAGGAATGTGCGTGTACGTATTAATGAACACAAAAAATCGAAAAATACTGTAATCTCCGAACACATCAATAAACTAAATCACACTTACGATTTTGAAAATTACCAAATTAAAGACAGAGCGAACAATTCAAATAAAAGACTTGTTTCCGAAATGCTTACCATGCTTTTGATTGGTTAGAATTTATCGATCTGGCAATCTGATTGGAGCATTTCAAAAACGTTTCATTATAATTAACTGCCATCGAGTGCACATCTATTTTACTAGTTTTTATTATTTTGTTATTTTTTGAGACTTTTTCTTTATTACTATCTCTATGTAAATTCTAATTTTCGTCTTCATTTCTTTATTTTCTATTTCTTTTTTACCCCAGTCCATTGCCTCTATGTTTGTGAAAACTTTTTATGTGGATCCACACGGATAATTTTTTATCGCAGCTGTACCTACAACGTCATAAGTACGGAAGCGCAATGCTCTTCGTAGAGAGGGACCGTAGCGCTCAGTGCCAGATACAGCAGTTGCCCCTGTATATGGCATCTACGGACATTGATGGCAGGGAACGCTGCAGCCCGTAAATGGACGCTGCTGTATAATACAAGCCGATGCGTACAGGTCGAGTTGCTGGCTGCCACTAAGAAACGGACAGCACCCTGAGACTGCGCTGTGTACCCTGTGAAACAGGAATTGCAGCCGTATCTTAAACGTAAGAGGTGCTCTGTTATTGCTCAATGACGTCTGATGTCAGACATTTTTCTAGTGTATATTTCTACCCTTTCAGAAACCTAGCGATAAAGATAGCACTACATATGTAGCTCTATCTTTATTACTACCCAAACCTCTGATTGGTCTAATTCATCTCTATCTGTAAACTGACCTAAACTTTTACGTGCACCTTCGGAAGTATGGACGCCATTTGTATTTCTTACTTTATAAGGACACATTTTGTAATTCATACTTTTTTCCTGTTAATTATCTTTATCTTTACTTTTATCTCTAAGTCGATTACGAAAGCCATCGATATCCCGAAATCTGATTGTAATTATATCTCAAACTTTTAATCTGATTCTTTTTCTTCATTTCTAATTATTTTCTTTATCACCATCTTGATCCCGAATTGCATAACTATCTTTCTTTTCAGGTTTCATCTCTATTTCTAATCTCTGTATCTGTCTTTCTAAAATGTTTTATTTAAATCGGCAGCTCTACAAATTATTGCATTTTAATTGTTTGTATGTCTGTCGCGATCTCTACCTTTGCTAGCTTCTATCTGCAAATTGCATACATGTTTCACGAAAATATTTTACAATATGTCGATTTGAGCTAGACTGCAAAATATAGGCGCGATGTTGTCCTCTGCTGGTCACCGTAGGCTTTCGTCGCAGGGGGACTGATGTCCTTTCGTGTTGGGACGTATAGTGCCCCCTTATCCATAATAGCGCTCCTTCCGCTATGCCGCAGCTTACAACCCACCTAGAAATGTTAGCGGGGCTGTCACGCTATAAGAGATGGCTCCTCTGTAGTTACCACGGTTGGCCCACATTAAAAATGTAATGGTGCCCCCACCTGGCCCGACTCTAGGCCGCCGCTGGCGCGCACGATTTAAGTACCTCACTCGGGTAAGGATGCTGCCGTTTGTGCATGGGCGTACAATATTAAACGCAGATGCAATCTGTCAGTCGCCTTGTGTGAGTGTGCGTCTGTTCGGTCTGTTCGCTGACGTGGCACATGCGTACTGCGCGCTCGAGCCACGGCTGTCATGTGCCTTCATAAGCCTGAAATCTAATCTGACATACGCATGTTCAATTAAATAATTTTGCTGTGTCAAGTGTATAACTTATTGATGTACCGTTTATTTATGGATATAACGTGGTGAATGTGTTATTTGATGCGTAAGTAAAATTCAACTAAAGTTATTTGCAATTTCAAAATATCAATAACTACCGGCAAGCCAAGTTAATTTTCGGCTACCGTATAACTGTCCCATTACATGCCATAGTTGTGCCACTATGGCAGCCATGCTCAGCTCCTAGGTGGCAGTAGGGCAACCTCTGCTGGCCCACGGCTGCGCCACCTTCTATTTCCAGTCGGGAAATAGAACCTCTAATTTCAACACAAGTAGTTTATGAGAGTACTGCGGTCCACAAGCGAGAATGTGCTTTACTGAAAAGGGGCACGAGGGGTTCGATTAAAGTAAACAATGTATCGCAAATATATCGAAAAACTACGAACGATTGTCTACTTTTAGCGTTGCACAAGCCTATTTTCTGCGAGAATTATTTTATTTCGCGAGATATCGCTAGGTTCAATCGGACCCCTAAGCACGGAACCTGTCACGTACAGGTTCATAAGCAGGCCATCCTGGTGAGCCTATCTTTTTTCAGTGCAGAGTAAATGCGAGAGAGTAGGCGAGATGAAGTAAATGAGGGGGAAAATGAAGGGAGGAAAATTGAGGGGGAAAATTGAGATTTCTTGAACCAGCGGCGGCGGCGGCAAAACTTTATTTATAATATAAAGAGATGAATCAAATTCAGGACACATAGTTGCCGTTTGGCAATCATTTATCCATGTGAAATTCATGTCTTTAGGAACGTGATAAAATTATTATTTAATACTTATAAACTTGAATTAAAATACTATACACCGATAATTTTTTATAAAAGTTATAATTTCCGGAAATAATAATGGTTTTTAATAATATTTATAATAATTGCTCTAAGATCAAGTGGCGCGGTAACGCCACGAAGGCGAGATTGAGAAGCGGACGGAGGCGCGACGCCCGTGACACTATTTACTTCTATATTGATGATCGGATTTTTGGTGACGAGGTCTAGGTGGTGCGCTCCGTGGCATTTGGAGTCTAGGTGTAATAATCATTTATACGCGGTGTCTAGGTGTACAAGGTGGCTGGTGACGAGGTCTAGGTAGTGCGCTCCGTGGTTTTTGGTGTCTAGGTGTAAATATCATTCAAGAACGGTGTCTAGGTGTACAAGGTGGCTGGTGACGAGTTCTATGTACTGCGCTTTGTGGATTTTAGTGTCAAGGTATGAAAATTATTCAAGGACGGTGTCCAGGTATACAGGGTGTTCGGTGACGAGGTCTAGGTGGTGCGCTCCGTGGTTTTTGGTGACCTGGTGTAAAAATCTTTTAAACGGGGTTTCCAGCTGTACAGAGTGTCCGGTGACGAGGTCTAGGTGGTGTGCTCCGTGGTTTTTGGTGTCTAGATGGTAAAATCATTTAAGGGCAGTGTCTAGGTGTATAAGGTGGCCGATGACGAGGTCTAGGTGGTGCGCTCAGTGGCTTTTTGTGTCAAGGTGTAAAAATTATTTAAGGGCGGTGTCTAGGAGTACAGGGTTGCCGATGACGAGGTCTAGGTGGTGCGCTTTGTGGATTTTAGTGTCAAGGTGTGAAAATTATTCAAAGACGGTGTCTAGGTGTACAAGGTGGCCGATGACGAGGTCTAGGTAGTGCGCTTTATGGATTTTAGTGTCTAGGTGTAAAAATCATTTAAGGGCGGTGTCTAGGTGTACAAGGTGGCCGCTGACGAGGTCTAGGTGGTGCGCTCCGTGGCTTTTGGTGTCCAGTTGTAAAAATCATTTAAACGAGGTGCCCAGGTGTACAGGGTGTTCGGTGACGAGGTCTAGGTAGTGCGCTTTGTGGATTTTAGTGTCAAGGTTTGAAAATTAATCAAGGAGAGTGTCTAGGAGTATAAGGTGGCCGATAACGAGGTCTAGGTGGTACGCTCCGTGGCTTTTGGTGTGCAGGTGTATAAATCTTTAAAACGGGGTTTCCAGGTGACGAGGTCTAGTTGGTGTGCTCCGTGGTTTTTGGTGTCTAGGTGAAAAAATCATTTAAGGGCGGTGTTTAGGTGTACAAGGTGGCCGATGACGAGGTCTAGGTGGTGCGCATCGTGGCTTTTAGTGTCAAGGTGTAAAAATCATTTTAGGGCGGTGTCTAGGAGTACACGGTTGCCGATGACGAGGTCTAGGTGGTGCGCCACGTAGTTTTTGGTATCTAGGTGTAAAAATCATTTAAGGGCTATGCCTAGGAGTACAACGTCGCCGATGACAAGGTCTATGTGGTGCGCTTTGTGGTTTTGGGTGTCCAGTTGTAAAAATCATTTATACGCGGTGTCTAGGTGTACGAGGTGGCTGGTGACAAGTTCTAGGTAGTGCGTTCCGTGGTTTTTGGTTTCTACGTGTAAAAATCTTTTAAACGCGGTTTCCAGGTGTACATGGTGACCGTAGACGACGTCTGGGTAGTGCGCTTTGTGGATTTTAGTGTCAAGGTTTGAAAATTAATCAAGGAGAGTGACTAGGTGTACAAGGTGACTGGTGACGAGGTCTAGGTAGTGCGCTTCGTGGTTTTTGGTGTCTAGGTGTAAAAATCTTTTAAACGCGGTTTCCAAGTGTACACAGTGTCCGGTGACGAGGTCTAGGTGGTGCGCTTTGTGGATTTTAGTGTCAAGGTGTGAAAATTATTCAAAGACGGTGCCTAGGTGTACAAGGTGGCCGATGACGAGGTCTAGGTGGTGCGCTCCGTGGCTTTTGGTGTCCAGGTGTAAAAATCTTTTAAACGCAGTTTCCAGGTGTACATGGTGACCGTAGACGACGTCCAGGTTGTGCGCTTTGTGGATTTTAGTGGCTAGGTGTAAAAATTATTCAAGGGCGGTGTCTAGGAGTATAAGGTGGCCGATAACGAGGTCTAGGTGGTACGCTCCGTGGCTTTTGGTGTGCAGGTGTAAAAATCTTTAAAACGGGGTTTCCAGGTGACGAGGTCTAGTTGGTTTGCTCCGTGGTTTTTGGTGTCTAGGTGAAACAATCATATAAGGGCGGTGTTTAGGTGTACAAGGTGGCCGATGACGAGGTCTAGGTAGTGCGCTTTGTGGATTTTAGTGTCTAGGTGTAAAAATCATTTAACGGCGGTGTCTAGGTGTACAAGGTGGCCGATGACGAAGTCTAGGTGGTGCGCCACGTAGTTTTTGGTATCTAGGTGTAAAAATCATTTAAGGGCGGTGTTTAGGTGTACAAGGTGGCCGATGACGAGGTCTAGGTGGTGCGCCACGTAGTTTTTGGTATCTAGGTGTAAAAATCATTTAAGGGCTATGCCTAGGAGTACAACGTCGCCGATGACAAGGTCTAGGTTGTGCGCCACGTAGTTTTTGGTATCTAGGTGTAAAAATCATTTAAGGGCTATGCCTAGGAGTACAACGTCGCCGATGACAAGGTCTATGTGGTGCGCTCCGTGGTTTTTGGAGTCCAGTTGTAAAAATCATTTATACGCGGTGTCCATGTGCACAGGTAGTCCGGTGACTAGGTCTAGGTGGTGCGCTCCGTGGCTTTTGGTATCTAGGTGTAAAAATCATTTAAGGGCTATGCCTAGGAGTACAACGTCGCCGATGACAAGGTCTATGTGGTGCGCTCCGTGGCTTTTGGAGTCCAGTTGTAAAAATCATTTATACGCGGTGTCCATGTGCACAGGTAGTCCGGTGACTAGGTCTAGGTGGTGCGCTCCGTGGCTTTTGGAGTCTAGGTGAAATAATCATTTATACGCGGTGTCTAGGTGTACAAGGTGGCTGGTGACGAGGTCTAGGTGGTGCGCTCCGTGGTTTTTGGTGTCTAGGTGGAAAAATCATTTAAGGGCAGTGTCTAGGTGTATAAGGTGGCCAATGACGAGGTCTAGGTAGTGCGCGTCCAGTTGTAAAAATCATTTATACGCGGATTCCATGTGTACAGAGTGTCCGGTGACGAGGCTAGGTGGTGCGCTTTGCAGGTGACGAGGTCTAGTTGGTGTGCTCCGTGGTTTTTGGTGTCTAGGTGAAAAAATCATTTAAGGGCGGTGTCTAGGAGTACAAGGTGGCCGATGACGAGGTCTAGGTAGTGCGCTTTGTGGTTTTTGGTGTCTAGGTGAA
>JAZHPH010000327.1:79563-113156 GCA_037356405.1 Nasonia oneida | reverse complement strand
TCAAGAAAAAAAATTTTTCTTCGTAAATCTCGAAACACGTCAACTTTAATTTCTTATTTTCTTGATGATAGTGCAATTTTCAACCAAATTTAGCCGATTTGATCAATTTTATATTGAAAAAATAGCGAAAAATTGCACTTTTACCCCTAAAAAAAAACAGAGGTTGACACCCTTCGGGGTAAAAGTTGTGCCTACAGTAGCGTCTTTTTATAATAAAGAATTTGGCGTTGGTTTTATTTAAAAACTCCAAATAGTTTTTGAGATATTAGAAAAAACCTGTTTTTGGGGGTAAACTTCAAGGGTGATTTTCACCCCTTAAATCGTCGAGCTAGCACGTAAGAAAAAACACGTGTCTAATATTTTCTCGAGTACTACAACATATCACAAAATGATCAAAATCGGTGAGGTACACCTGGGGACCCTTCCTTGTAAGCATTTACCACACACACACACACATACATACGGGTGTTTCTCTGTCAAATCGAAGATCAAAAAATTTTTTTTCTTCAACCCACGGTAAATATGTTCCAGAAACAGTTTTGAATGCACCTGAATTTTTTCAGATTTTTAAATTACTTTTTACCAAAATGGTATGGAGTCAAAGATGTAAATTTTGGCAATTTTTGGGTTTTTAGCACAAATTAATTAATTCATAGCTCCTCAGGGAAGCATTTTTCACTATAGACATGGATATACTTTTTTTTTGTAAAAGTTTCTCACCTTTTTAATTAAAATACCCATAAAGTCATATATAAATATATGTTATACCTATCTTATAAGCCATTTAAATCTCAAAATTGTTGAAGTAAGATTTCGATCCGGACTACGACCACCAAAAAATTCATGGAGATACCTTTTTATAGTGTAAAAGTTCCTGTATAGGTCCTAGAATGGTAGAGACCCTGTATCATTGGCTAACAATAAAGATATCCATAAATTTGTGATAAAGTTATTAAAATTCATATTTAAAGCCTGTGGCAAAGGTTATGAACTGCTTGGAGCATTCCTAAAAAAATCACAGAGGTAGAAAACATCAAAATAAAGAAAGTCATCGTAAGAAAAAACTGTTTCTTAATGTCCATCATATACTAAAAATTCAAATCTTAGTGATAGATTATTTAAATACATGTTTGCTTATACAAATAAATTGCGCCACTTAGATCATCGCAAAAAAATCATAGAACTTGATTTTATTGTTACAAATATTCTTTCCGAAGTCTTTCAGTTTATACAATTTTTTATTTGTTTTTAATTTTTCTTAAAATTTAAAAATTTCAACAATTATCAAGAATTCTGATTTGCCAAAATAGAGTTACTTTATTGCCGCAAATGCAACAAAAAAATACGAGGGAATAAAAAACTACTTTAGTCCCGCTTTTCAAATAATAAATTGGCTATTATAATTAAGCCGTAAATAAAAATATTTCAACCCTTCTGCCTCTCACTCTCACACTTGAAGTAAGGGATGGTAACGGAAAACCATAAACAAAGTTGGGGCTGTTCACAAAGTCATTGCCATAATCGTCTTCAGCATCCACGAAAACCCTTGAAGCATTTTTTCGGCGATTCTCCATGTTTTGACCCTCCAACCCCCCAAAATCACCCCTAGAGTGAGGGATAGGATGGTCAAAGTGGTGTCTGTTCATAAAATCATTGTCATAATCGTTTTCAGCATCCACGAAAACCCTTGAAGCATTTTTTCGGCGATTTTCCATGTTTTCACCCTCCAACCCCCTAATTTCACCCTCTCAATGAGGGTTGCTTGCATTTCCAATAATTTTTCCTCAATTGGTATGACCTACGGTTGAATTAAGAAAAAAATCAGATCGATATTTCCATTTTTTGTGAAGATATTAGGTTTGGAAAAAGCGATATATCCGATATAAGGGAAAGTGTGCTATATTCGTCAATATTATATATATAATATACTGTCAGATATTTCGGCAATACACTTTTTTTGGTTCCCTATTACACAACGAACAAAATGAGCCCTTATAGAGTCAATTTGATCGTAATTTAGAGTGAATCAAGACTTTTGATCACTTTTTCGGGGTTTGGGAACACTGTGCGGCGGCGCGCAACAGGTATTACGCGGCGCTTGAAAAAAAAGAGCGACTCAAGGCCGCGAAAGAGCAATACCTGTTGCGTTGATGTTAAAATCCTGGTGATGTAGGTGAAACTGGCCGCCAGGCGCCGGGAGCCAATACAGCGGCGAGTTGACAGGGCCGCTGGATCGGAGTCGGAGTCGGCGCGCGTCTACGGCGATGATGTTGCTGCTGCTTTACTCGGCCTACTGCTCTCACTGACAGGGAGACGGCTGACGGAGCCGCGCCGCGGACACTCCGGCTGTAGAGGGGCTGGAGGTAGGTGAACGCCGAAAGGCGCGCCTGGTGCTGCTGACGGTGTTGACTGCGACACCGCGCTCTCCGCAAAATAAAAGGAGACTGCTGCTCCGATGTCCCTCGTGACGGTGCGGTGGCTATAAATAGGCCTAGTCGCTCCGTCGGAGGAAAATAAAAACAAGAAATGCCGCCGTCGGGCTGTAGAGAGGCTGCGACGGGGCGATGTAGTCGAATGACTAAAAATTTCTCTCGTGGCTCTGCGCAGAATGCCGAGAGAGAAATTGGCTGACTGCCGAACACGAGCGTTAAATGTTGCTCGCGATGCGTCGCGTCGCGTTCGATTCGAACGCGAGAAAAGCCGTTGGCTCTGCGGCGTAGCGTCGGTTGAGACGCTGATGCCGCCCTTCTGCTCCGAGTGCGAGTTTTGAATTCGGGGTCACCACTTTGGAAACTTGCGTTCCTAATTATTGTTCTTGACGCACGTAGAGGAAGGTAGAGCCGGATTGAAATAACTTCTCACTAGGATATTGCGGATCGAGAAAGTTAACTTTATTGACAACTACTATTAGGCTAATGATTATAATGCGACTAGAATGTTCGGCGGCCGAGCCCAGAATGACGAACAGGTGCGCGCTACCTGCTCGCCACGGCGTGGCGTCGGCCTGGTGGCTCTCTCAGCTCGATGACGGCCAGACTCGTTACGAGAAGTCGGGCCTGGGCTGGAGCGTCCGTTTGCACACATATATATACGCACTCAAATATTTACGGAAAAGCAATGCCGCCTCGTAAGTCGTACTAGAAAGTTGCGGGAAAGCAATGCCCATGCCCTGCTCTGCAGACATGCGCAGTTACTTCTCTTGCCATTTAAATGTTAACGTAAACCTAACCTTTTTTAGCACAGTCAAAAAGTTGTTTTGACGATCATTCGTTTATTTTGTGTATATTTATGCTGAATGTCTGGAGTCCAGATCGAACTTTAAGGAACAAAAGAAGGAAAGAA
Organism: Nasonia oneida; assembly: GCA_037356405.1. Taxonomy (NCBI): domain Eukaryota; kingdom Metazoa; phylum Arthropoda; class Insecta; order Hymenoptera; family Pteromalidae; genus Nasonia; species Nasonia oneida. The sequence continues at coordinate 109,814 of JAZHPH010000327.1, read as the reverse complement.
TAAGATTTTCAACATATGCTAAATGTCTGGAGCCAATAACTCAAGGGAGAAGAGAAGAAAAGAGTGGTGTAATTCAAAATAACCTTTTTGTGGCGATCTTACTAGCTATTCGTCTCCTGATATGTCAGTATATTGACATTAGTTTATGCAGAAACAGGTAATAAGTTACTTATTACATGTGTGTTAATACATACATATTAAATATATACAGACATTTACACACATATACAAAAATTTTCATCACCTCCGTGTATTCATACAATATGGCGTAGAAATGCATATGCACCTTTTTTGCCAGATGACATAAGAATTTAAAATCTCTGCACAGAAGTCGTGTGAGTAACAAAATCAAATAGTGTAGACTAACAAGCTATTATTATCAACATTATCAATATTCTTACACATCTAGACACGTACACATTGTTTTTATTTTTTTAGAGCATTGTCACGCTTAAATTCTATTATAACGTTACCTATATACCTAATGAATAAAATTATCAATAAAAATTTAATTTCCAGTGAAATTGAGAGCATGACAATTAAATTAAAGCCCTAAATATGTTTCCTAAATATATATATTTTATCTCTTGCTTCTCATGTGTGTATATATGAAATATTTGACATAAACAAAATTCCATATAATTAATACCAGTTAAATAAAATAACGTAAAGATTCGTATATTGACATTATGTTACCATGTACAACTAAAAGTTAAAAAAGTATGTGTTCGTTAAGATAGATCGATAATGTATTAGATTGAATTTTAATTTAAAAGTAATTTTTACCTTTTTTAGAAAACAACTCAATTAATTGTCTTGATTTACACAAAAATTAAAGTAATCTGATGCTGCGACACTTGCATTTGTAATTGTATACAACTAAACGGTAGAAAAAGCCACAAAGCTCTACAAGTTTGTATATACTCTAAGAGCTGCTATAAGCCCATGCGCTGTAAGTGTTTTTAGTGTTTTAGCAAAATTCATTCATTGTCAAGACTAGAAACTTGGCAAGCCCACAGGCTGCATTATATTAAATCTGTGAATAGTTTGATGACATCACAGAAAGCAGGTGTGCATTTTTCTAACAATGCACTGTTGACGGAAGTCCTTAAGAGCTCATCAGTATATCTTGCTCTATCAGAACAGTTAATACTACTTAGTTTTAATGTAGTACACTCTGAGGGATTGTGTACTAACAATAAGTTTTAAATCTATGTGATAGACCTGTTTTCAAAACGTCATATTTAAATAAGAGACATCAAATAAGTTGTCAATTTTTCAATTTTTGCTTTCGCTGTTGAATGAAAACTCAAACTAGGGAGCTGAAATTTTGCATATAGTTTTCTTCTGTGATTGTGAAACAATATTCAAAAAAGGATAAGTTATTGACACTTTGTACATGTAAAAATAGACTCGAATCCGGAACTGTGATTGGCTAAAGTTAGTAGATCCTCTGAACCAAATCTTATGAGAAATTTGACCCAACAGATAGAAAAATTCACATAGACTCCGAGTCGAAAATTTAAACCGACGCAGTTAACTTAAAGCTATCCCTGTAAAATGTTTATAAATACTGTTACAATAATATTTATAGAGCATTTAGCATGTCATGGTTCACTACAATGCAAATAGTATTATATTGACGTACTTATAGACAGCACTCAAAACTGTCATACATACATACATACTATACTTAACTTCTGAATTTTCTAGCAAAGTGTTGTATTAAATGTATTATTTATTATTATTATCATCTTATGATGATTGTTGAATAATTAAATAATTGTATAATAGTATATAACTAAGCAAAATAGTTTGGTTAGAACACCCATTGTATGTACTATATAACTGTTAAAAATTAATTAAGAATAGTTAACTTTGCGTATAGAGACAATGAGAAGGTGACGGTGCACCTGGACGTGACCAAAATCTGGTTCACCACTGACAGTGGATTCAAAAGGGAAATCGGTATATGATCTCTTGTTTAATACTATAAATTGACAGCATGCACTCGCTGTTGCTCGATTAATTTGTGTTCGGATGCCATAGTACTTGCTCGTTTTTATTTGATTGGCTTGTGTTCGGTCATGAGAATAAAAACATTAGTTGTTATAGAACGATTCCCATTTTTGATTTTAAATGCAATGTTTTGACTCATAAATATAGAGTCTGTTTATGTGCAATAATAAAACATGCATAAACTTACTTTGGTGCGTCCAATACTTTCTAAATATAAGCTTATAAAATTGTACAATAAATTGCAGATAAATCCGAGGGTGAAGAAAAGGAGTTGAAACTGCTGGAAAGGGAATTGGCCGAAATTCATGCTGCGGGAGAAGAAATGTTTCTTCCGTACTGCACTTTGGAAAAAGATCAGGAAGAAGAAAGGACAGAAACCACGAAAGTTGGAGATACGAAAAACGAAAGATTCTTTTATTTCAAAATCTGAAAGTGAATGTATTCTTGAAGGAAGTTAAAGACTCGAAAGAAATGAAAGATTTAATGAAAGGTACCCCAAAAATCACTAATATCACGACTATAAAACTTCCGAAAATTATAATAAATAAAGACTTTATGAATGATTCTTGGAACGACAATGCGCCTAGTTGGAAAAATCAAACTAATGATTTCTTAAATTCCACAGAAATTGAGGATAAAATGAAAGTTGGACAGTTTCGAAAGGCGGACAGTTTCGAAAGCAGATTGAAAGAAATGGAAAGAAAAGCGGAAGCCGAAATGAAACGAAAGCTGGACGAGATGAATGATCTGCTTAAATGTTCTCGTGAAGAATTTGATCAACTGGTGGAATATGGAAACCAGACCAAAGGACTTATGTCCGAACATCTGATCAAAGTAACATCAACTGGTCGAGCGGGCTCAATGTCAGACATGTCCGGACGATACAAAGCTGTAAGTAATTCAAATGAATTACCGAGTTCAGAAAATAATTCCGACACTGTAAATGTAAATTCATTGATTGCAAAAGAAATAGATAAGCGCTTTAAAGAACGCGATAATGGTAAAACCTCGTTAGAATCTAAAAGTTGCATAGAGATTACAAATTAAATACTCAAACTCGATTTGGATATTTCCTGGACTTCTTTAAATCTGAATTACGCTATCTTAATTTGTTGCACGTTATAGACAAAAAGGAGAGCTCGGATTCGAATGTGGACAAAAGTGTTTTAAAACAGCAAAAATATGATGTTCGCGAAAGACTAATAGGACGATTAGAAATTAATTATTATTCGAAAGTTTGTGATATTCAGGAACCGAAAGAAATATTGGACAAGCTTAAAACTTTAAAATTAAGCGAAGCCAATTTAACTACTATGAAATTACGATAACAATTAAATATAATCCGAGTAAAGAAAGGGCCTCAGCCTTCTGGAATTGATTCGAAGACATAGTTAGAATGTATAATGGTTTGCCGGATGTAAAATTCTTGACCGATGACGAAGTCAGAGATTCGTTTTAAAATGCTATTTCGAAAGCTTTACCGGATATTAAGAATCTGAATTTCTTAAATATGCACCAACAGAACAAACCTTTATCTTACGAAAGTCTTAAAAATTACATAATACAGAACGAAAGCGAGACTGGAACCACGCAAGCATCTGGAAGTGCGATGACAGCAGCCACCAAATGCTTTAACTGTGACGAGTATGGACATTTGGGACGCGATTGTCCAAGGCAGGGCACGAATCTTAAGATGTGCTACGAATGCAGACAATTCGTGACGCATAGAGCTGCACAGTGTCCACTTCGGATATCCAAGTCGAAAGAGAAAAGGTATGGAAATAAAAATTATAATAATCAAGGTAGTCGTGGTAATAGAAGGGGTAGAGGCGGTAATAATTATCGCGGTGGTACAAAACGTCCGAATGAAAGTCAGAACGATTCGAATGCTAAAAGAGGTCGATTCAACAATATAAGAGGAAGGGGAAATCAAAATCGAAATTATCGGAGAGGAAAACAACAGAACGGCAATAATAACAAGTCAAAGATCAACAGCAAAATAAAGGTGTCTTAAATATCAATGTTGAGTACTTTGACATAAATACAGATAATGAAATCAAGTCAGTTTGCAATATCGGAAGAACGAACGTTACATGCAAGAAAGGAAAAGTATAAGTAAAATTTTTAGCTGATTCCGATGCAACTCAGCTCCTTACAAATTCACGCATTATTTTTAAAACCTTTGGCGAAAGAACGGACGACATTAAATGCGCGAATAATTCGAAAGAAGGGATGTTGAAAACGGAGGGAGTCGGCGATATTGTATATAGAACGAACAAAAACAAACTGTTAAATTTAAATAATGTTATATGGGCCGAAAATTTATCTGAAAATCTGATTTCATTACGAAAATTTGTTGATCAAGGCTTCAGTCTTTATTTAGACAATCAACGTATTGACATTTATGACTCGAAATCGAACGAATCTTTATTGACTGGTATATATGAAAGACCTTTTTGGATAATAGAGTTCGAAGTAAATAACTCAGGATATTCTAAATGCAAATTCAATGATGTTAGAGCATTCGTAGTAACGCAAAGCATGGCAAGGAAAAGGTGAAATAGTGTAGAAATTGAAAGTATAAATGAGGAAACGGAAGAATTAGTTGAAAGGGAAAATGAAACTGAAAACGAAAGAGAGAATGAATTCGAAAGAGAAAAAGAGAAAGAAATTGTTAATTCAAACTTAGGAATCTGCTCGGATTTTGATGTCACAGTAAGAGATAGAAGTGTAGTGCTAATTGATCAAGCCTGAATTGAGGAAGATCCAGACTGCAGCATAGAATTCGAAAGTGCTAAGAGAAGAATTAGTAACAAAGCTATGCTGTGGCACACACGAATAGGTCACGCGTCGCTTGAATATCTAAAGAAATTACAGACTAAACATCCCGAAATTAAAGATTTGAAAGAATGCAAGTTCAACGAAAGCATTAGAAACTGTGAAGTTTGTTTAATTTCAAAATTAAATAGACTACCCATTCGGATGTTATGGGAAAGATAAGTCCGTTTTCTCATCCTAAAGGGTATAAATACATATCTGTATTTATTGATGATAGTTCGAGACTCGTCATGGCTTATGCTATGAAAACAAAAGACGAAACGGGTTATTGTTTCGAATCTTTTAAAGAGTGCTCGAAACCTCTTGGGAAGGGACGCAAAGGTATGTTACCTGCGAACAGATAAAGGCACTGAGTATACCGGGGGTTATACGGTTGAAGTTTTGAAGAAACTACGAACATCAATTGGCTTGTTCGGATACTCCTCAATACAACGGTACGTCGGAAAGATTGAATCAAACGATACAACGTAAGATTCGAACGCTAATGTATGACTCGAAGCTACCTGAAAACATGTGGGATTTAGCTCTGAGTGCGGCAATCTATGCGTATAATCGGACACCACATGTATCGAACGATATGATTTCTCCGTTGGAAAAATTCAATCCGCAAATCAAAGTTGACCTGACACAGATCAAACGATTTGGCTGTCTGGCATATATGAAAGTACAGCGAAACGTAGGTCTGAAATTTCGATCGCTAGGTTTTAGAACGATTCTAGTTGGATACAAAGACACTGGTTATTTATTGCTGAAACCGGAAAATGGAAAGCTATATGAAAGTCGCAACGTTAGATTCATCGTAAGATTTGTTTTTGGAGACAAATACAAGAAGGATGAAATAAATAACTGGGCCAATGTCAATGTAGAAATAAATGCAAGTAATTGGTTCGATGAATTTGAGCCCGAAAGTCAATCGAATGAAGATAAGATGCACGAAACTTCGAATGAAGGAACGGAAGGAGTTGGAAAACGTAAAAGGGGACGACCGAAAAAGTTGATTGTTGAAAAGGAACAAACTTCAGCAGATGAACAATTGTAAGCTTTGATTGCAAACATTAATGGTGATCCTGCATCCTATGCTGAAGCCCTAGCTACGAATGACAAAAACAAATAGGTAGAGGCAATCAACGAGGAATTGAATTCAATGTATAAAAACAATGTTTGGAGTCTGGTGGACAGACCAAAAGCGAAAGCCAAACATTATTGACTTACGTTGGGTATTGAAAAGAAAGATAGAAAGTAACAATCGTGGAAAGTTCAAGGCTCGGCTTTTGATTAGAGGATTTAAAGATAAGAATGTTTATGATTTGCAAGAAACCTAAATAAATATAGTCTGGGAGTATGTCAAATGGACATGAAAACTGCCTTTTTGAATGGCACACTGAATGAAGACATGTATATGGAAATTCCGGAAGGAGTTCAATGTTCGAATGAAACAAGATTGAGTAAAGTCTGCAAGTTAGAAAGAGCGTTATACGGTCTGAAAGTAAGTCGTATTTACTAAACCCTTGGCATTTAACTTGCATGCTTGTCTAACAAATTCAATAATAAACGTCGAAAGTATTACAAACTGATTGATTTAAATTTTTATAATAATCTCTTATGTTACAGGAAAGAATGAATAGAGGCCGCATAATGTCGTGTATTTGTGCGGGAGGGAGTGTTGAAAGTAGCGCCCCCATACGCGACGCGGCGGTGCTCATCCGAGGTCAGCTCCGTGAGCCCCCACTCCTCTACTGCGCGAGCTACGTGTACGAGAGTGCGCCGCGCTCACTTCTTCTCTGTCCGTCTGAATTAGCGGTGCTACGCATACAGATATATATATACCTATACGACGAAAGATAGTTTTGACCGGAAGTGACTCGACGCTTTATATTAAATAAACGAAAGTGAATAAAGACTATAGTGTTATTTAGTTCTCCTGGATCTGCCTCCACATTCCCAATATTTCATCAAACACCGAAAGTAATTTAATTTCTAATGCTACTTTGGATATTTGTGGTTTACCAAACAATGATGGAGTTTCTTGCTACGCTAATGCCTGCGTGCAAAGTTCATTTCATTCCCGAACTATTAGAAGAATTTTATTACAACATCGTCATACAGACACTGTTAAAATAGTAATTCAACAATATATTAATAAAACTAATGTTGATATCCAAATATTAAGAGAGTTTGCTGGAAAAGAATTTACAATAAATGCGCAGCAAGATGTGTCAGAATGTTTACTACATATATGCAATAAATCAGTTATATTAGAAAATATTCTCAAAAACCAATTAATCGAAACAATTAGATGTCCTGGTTGCGATGAACGAAACCATAATGATACGTTTAATTATATTATCAATATTTTCTTGCCAGACAGTAGAATTTTTTGTAGTTTACAAACAATCATAGATTATAATATTGGAAATTGGCAAGAAATTGAAAGTCATTGTAATAATGGTTGTGAACAGAAGCTAATGAGTTCAAATTATATATATATATAATATATATTAAATTAAAATGGTGGAATGAGTGAGGAAGTTAGTGTATCACATTAGTGATAACAATGTTACTAAGAAACAATGGCCAAAAGGTGTTAAAAATGTTTATATTTTATTTTTAGAACAAATTTAAGGTGCTCAATAAGTTTGCTCAAAAAGAAATCAAATCTCTAAAAAAAAAACTTTTAACAAAAGTAAAAATGTTAAGCGAGTTTGATGTTTTGCGTATCATTCTGCATGTAAATTATACAATGTAACACAATAACATATTTTTTGTTTACAATAAAATTACAGATAAAAAAGAACTGAGATCTATAAAAAAAGTCAAGTTTACAACCATATTATTTCAATCATAACATAACAAAAAAAAATTATTGGCTTTCATTAAGGAATCAGTCGACTGATTGCTAATTTAAACTTAACATGTATTGATCATAACTCAACACTTTATATTTTAGATGTACATATTTTTTGTATTATTGATTATTGACCATTATCATTAACTTCTTTTGCATAATTACAATACCGTTACTATATACAATTGTATCTATTTTTATTTTTAATTTAATATTGCTTTCTTCTAAGAACTTATTAATAAATAATTTAAGTTTTATAAATTTCTCCTTGTTAATACACTATGCCACGCAGAAAACCACAGTGCACGGCAGAAGAAGAAGAAATTTATCAAAATTGAAGACGACAGCGAAATACTGAAAATCAACGGGTTCGCCGACAAGCTGCGCGTAATTTGATTAGTGATGAAATATTACAAATCAACAAGATTATTTAGGATCCATGGATATTTTATGTACTCATTGCAATGCAAAACATTTTCTTTCGGAGTAAGTAGCTCATAAAGGATTATCTTTTAACGATTGTTGTAGTCATGGCCAAATATACTATCAAATCAATAGAGCATTATATCCAACTGAAAATGAAACTCCTGCATTTGGTCAATTATTTTTTATCGATCAGGATGAAGCCATTGATTTCAGAGTAAATCAAGACCCTTGCATAGATAAAACGACAATCTCTATTTTAGATAAAATTATCAGAGATAACGCGTTTGCTAAATCGTATGCTATGATGAAACAAGAATTAGAAGATCAGCGATTATTAATGAACACAGGTCAAACTGAACCAGAATTGCAATTATTGTTTTCTTTAAAACCAGGAACTGATAGGGGAAGATACAATTTTCAACGAACAAATGAAGTAGCTGCTACTTAATTTGTTTTTGTATTTTTTCTACAACAGCTGATGGAGAAATTCCATAATCCTTTGTTACAATCAGAAACACGCATACTAAAGCATTGCAATGTGTTAGTTCAATGGATTCAAATGTTGAACCATAGATATATCCCATCTTTTATCCTTATGGAACATTAGGCTGGCATCGAAATATGGAACGAGTTCGTATTAACCAAAATGATAATAATCGACGAGTTACTCGAATGGCATATACTAAATATAAGACCGCTACAAGGATATCTGAATTAAACCCTCTTCTGTTAGGTCGCAGGTATTTTCAGCAATGGGTTGTTAACTCCTACGTAAAAATTGAAAAAGACAGAATTCAATTTTGCAAGGATTACCAAAAAGAAGTAAAGGCAGATACATATCAAGGATTACATGATTAATTATAAAATTCAGCTAATGACATTAATGGACAAGTATGAATAACTATTATTTTACCATCTACTTTTATTGGTTCTCTTTGCCATATCCAACAGTGTTATCAGGATGCAATGGCTTTAGTAAATGATAAAGGTAAACCAGATATTTTTCTCACTATGACATGCAACCCTAATTAGCCAGAAATTACAGAAAACCTATTACCTGGACAACAAGCATGTGATAGACCTGATATTGTAGCTCGAGATCCAGAAAAGAGGGTTGCCACACATGCATTTGTTAATTACTTTAACACATGCTTATAAAATAACTACGCCTAATACAGTTGATAGATTCATATCAGCTAAAATACCAGATAGTATAGAAAACCCCCGATTGCACGAAATTGTTATAAAAATATGATACATGGACCGTGCGGAAGTTGGTGTATAGTGGATAACAAATGCTCCAAAAAATGTTCAAAGTATTTTAATGATGAAACAAACATGGATGAAAATGGTTATCCAAATTACCGCAGAAGAAACAATAATGTTACTCATCAGTTACCAAACGGTCACATAGTTGATAACAAGTGGATTGTACCATATTGTCTAAAACTATAAGAAATATTTAATTGCCATATTAATGTCGAAATAGTTGCAAGCATTCGATCAGTTAAATATTTGTTTAAATACGTTTACAAAGGACATGATGCAGCTACTATAACTATCAGAGAGTGTAACGATGAAGGAATTATTAATCACGATGAAATTAAAGATTTATAGAAACTCGATATGTTAACCCGGTTGAAGCATGTTATCGAATATTTAGTAAAGCATTACAAGATAAAAGTCATGTTATTGTTCGATTGCCAGTGCATTTACCTAATTTACACAGTGTTATCATTTCTAATAATACGAATGATGTTATTCAAAATTTAGCACAAGCAAGTAGTATATTACTCGATTATTTTAAATTAAATTTAGAAAACATCAACGCACGCCAATATTGTTATAAATATATTTTACGCATAAAAAAGAAAAAGTTAATGGTTTAACAGTATCCAAATAGAACATTCGAAGAAAACATTTCAATTGCATTGGTCATATGTATTCTGTTAGCCCTACTCAAATAGAATTATTTCACTTACGATTATTATTGTTACACATCAATGGGGCGACCAGTTTTGATGATTTAAAAACAGTTGATGGAGTTTTACACCCTACGTTCAATGCAACCTGTCTAGCACTAGGACTAATAGACGACGATGAAGAGTGGGTAAAAGTAATGAAAGAAGCAACTATTTGGATGATGCTCCGAAGACTTCGTCACTTATTTGTTCAAATTTTATTACATTGTAATCCAATTCATCCTGAATAATTATGGGATAAATATAAAAATGCTAAGTCCGAAGATTTTTCACGTACACATTCCATCGATATTAGTTATCAACTCGCCTATGCTCATATTAATACTTTATTATGCAAGGAAGGTCGAAGTTTATCTGATTTTCCTACTATGGAGCAAACAGCAGTAGAAATGAATATTTTACACGAGCGATATTCTATTAGAACAAATGTTGGAAGTAAGCCAACAACAATATATTTAATTAAATAATGAACAAAAAATAGTAGTTGATACGATTTTGCATTCTGCTGAAACTAATAATTGCAATAATAATAATTGTGTATACAATGGACCAGGTGGATCTGGAAAAACCTTCATTTACACAACAGTCTACAATTTGTTGTCAGCCAATAATATCAAAGTTTGTTCAATGGCATTTACTGGCATTGCTGCAACTTTTCTTCCAAATGGCAGAACAGTGCATAAGACATTTGGTTTACCAGTTCCATTATATAACGATTCATCATCAAATATTAAAGTGTAATCTAAAGGTCTTTTTCTAAAAGAAACTAAAGTTTTTATTTGGGATGAAGCACCTATGGCTGCAAAATATGCCTTAAAGATAGTTAATAGAACATTAAAATATATTATGAACAATGATTTGCCTTTTGGTGGTAAAATTATTATTTTAGGTGGTGACTTTAGACAACTCCTTCCTATTAAGGTTAGAGGAACTAGAAGTGAAACCTTAAGCCTTTCCATTAAATTCAGCGAATCATGGAAACATTTCACAACATACAATCTTTCCGCTAACATCAGAGTTTCACCAAATGAAGTAGATTTGCAAAATTTTTGTTATTAGTTGGTAACGGAACTTTAAATGAAACAAATGACAACTTAACTCTTTCTTAACAATGTATGTGAGGGCTCCCGCCGACCACCACCGGAGTAATTGAAGAAAGCAGCGCCTGATTCCCAGGCCTGACTTCCATTGAGCAGTCGCTTCGTCTGGCCACTGCCTTTCCCGCGGTGCCCCCTCCGAGCCGCCACGATGGGTGGCGAAGCTGGCGACGCGGCGAGGCTCGAGCGCCATGTTCGTCAGAACACTCAAGTCCGCTAACCTAGCGGAGTTATTTTTTAGAGAGAGAGAGAGAGAGAGAGAGAACAATTTAGTAATTTATTAATAAAGTCTTCGAAACAGTATTTTATAAATCGGCTTGCTTTTATTTACACGACACCTCAAGCTCAGGCGAGCATCCTGAAATCCTGGAACAAATTCCAAAGTGGTGAGCCCGTCTTCAACACGCCGGCCTTCAACCGACACGCCAGCGAAGAAGTGATCTTGGGACTGTGGCGTCCCTTTGTGCTACCGACGCAGCCGAGACCCGGAATCCACCTGCAGTACGGCCTAGGAGACTCCCAGCGACTTGTGGCTTCCTCCTCGCCTACGCCGAGGTCCACCCACTTACACGACCTCTCTACAACCAGCACCCCGAGGACGCCCCGCACCAGCCCATTTACAGCGAATGTGCCAGGGCCACTCCTCCCGCTTCAGCGGCACACAGCAGCAGCGCGTCCGCAGCCTTCGTCGAGCATAGTCATCAGCATCGGCGTAAGGTCTCGCAAGCACCAAAACGCTGTGCGCTTCGACACCTGGTGCACGCGGCTTAACATCATCGCCGCGAGGCGCATGCCGCCGAGCATTTCTCACTCTCTCTCTCTCTCTCTCTCTCCTCGCGTGCTCGCACCTTGCTCTATTCTCTCACGGTCAAGGTCGCTAGAGCCGCGTACCATGAACATTCCGCCGCCCCCAGAGCGGCCATGTTTTTTCTTTTCTTGCTCACTCTCTCCCCTGTGCGCTTGCCGCCTCGTGATGCGCGCCGCCATCGAGGCCGCTTGAGCCAGCGTACGCCGCGCCCGAAGCGGCCATCCATCTTTTCACGGTTACTCTAGTGCGCGTTCGCCGCCTTGCGACGCGCGTCGTGGTCAAGACCGCTTGAGCCAGGGCACGTCGCGTCGTTTTGCCGCCTCTTCAAGCAGCCATTTTGTGTGTCGAGCAGTGGTTCGAGCGCACCACGCTGGCTCTGCTACCATTCGTCGCGCGCCAACAGGAGGCCCGCACTACCCGACACGCCGCGGTGCTCCGATGACACCACTCCAGCTCGTGTAGCGAGTCAAGCTCAGCCCTGCAAGCGGCCGCACGCCGCGCGCTGAATTTCTCCGCGCTCGACTCCTCCGACAACACCACGCAGCACAGCCCGATACGGAAGAGCCGAAGCTTCACCGATGGTCAAAACATCCTTTAGGTGCAACACAATATGGAGCAGAATGCTCCGCCGCCTGGCGCTGCCAATAACGAACCGCCGCTGCCACCTTGCGGATTGCAGCCTCGCGCGCCATGCATCGATAACAACAACCGCCTAACGTTAAGGCGGTCTCAAAATGTACGTTACCTTCTTACTAGAGTTTTAATCCAAGACTTTGGTTTGCACAAGCGGAGTCAGCGTTCTTCTCCAGCAGAATCACTAGCAACACATCGCGCTACAACCTCCACGTCGCACACCTGCCCCCGAAAGTGGCACAGGAAGTGTCGGATCATTCTGGCACCACCAGCGGAGCACTGCTACGACACCTTAAAGGCGGTGGTTCTACAGCAACTTACCGCTTCGACTGACCAGCAACTCCATCAGTTGCTAAACGAGGTACAACTCGGCGACCGCATTCCATCCCAACTGCTGCGATACATGCGGCGCCTAGTCGGAACGGCCATCACCGACGTGGCTCTGCCGGTCAAATGGCTCGACCTCCTGCCAGCTCAGGCCAGCCGCATGTGTTGCGTGCTAAGAACGACCTCGCTGAAAGAACTCGCTGTTCTCGCCAACCAACTCGTGGCGCCAGGCGTGACAGTCAGTGCGGTTTCGCGCCAGCTCCCCTGCATCAAGCGGCATCGCATCAGGATACAACACACAGCTGCCCCAGCAGAAGATGGCGTCGCTCCGCCTCTCCATAACGCAAATTACAACGATGCTCCAGCAGCAGTCGGCAAGCCTTAGGCTCAGGCCCAGGTCCAGTCCGCTGACAGCTCTCTCTCTCTCTCTCTCTCTCTTTCTCTTTCTCTCTCTCTCTCTCTCTCTCTCTCTCTCTCTCTCAACTCTCTCTGCTGCTCAGGTGAGTCTCGCACGCGTGTCAGATCGCTCCATCTCCGAAACTAGTTTTCGCCTGTTTTCTGACTGACTCCGTGTGAGTCTGTATATTTTTAGAAAATCTGGCCTCCCGCAGGCTCCACGTGCTGGAGTATTACTGCATGGCTCCTTAAAAAAGAGCCAGGGAGACCGTGTAAAAGTTGAAGTGTTCTGGAGAGGTTAGGAGGGCAACAGAGCAATTCGGCGGAATTCTGGTAGACTTTCCATCTTGGCCGTTGGCATCCCTGCTCCTTGGTAGTGACGTCAAGACTGGCGCGTAATTTGAACATCATTCAATTGGATACCGCAATGGCACCAGCGGTTTGCTCAGTCTGCAATGACGACTCCATCCGCTGTTCGAGTAAGAAGATGAACGCGGTGTGTAATAATTGTCGGAAGACGGAGACGCCAGAGACACTTCCGCCAGAGACCTCTACTCCTGCCGTGTTGACGTCTGCAACCAAGTCGACCCAGGAGAGTGACAAATCAGCACGGGGGAAGCCCTCCCCGCCCCCTGGAAAATCTCAGGTGAGCGTTCGCACCGGGCCAGTGCTCCAAACCAAATCGGCAACATCTCGCGTCTCTCCCCACCACCAGATGCGGCTTGCGGCGTCGACGCCGTGTGCAAATACGCGGTCAGGTGTTCGGAGCGGCAGTAGCGCGGCAACCAATCCCCCTCTCCGCTCTAACTCGAAGAAGGAACAGCGAGAGAATATCTTACAGAGCAGCAATACCTCTGCCGGGCGGGTCACTGACATCCAGGCGCCGGCTTTGCTGACTTCGGCGTTGGCTGACGAGTCATCTGCACAGGACACCGTGAACACACAGAAGATTCGAGCAAAGGATGCGCCATTGGGTGACACCAGCCTATTGGGTGTTTCTAATATTTTAATTCCAGTGAGTACGATGGAGCTTTTCTTTCAACGTTTTGACATGCTCCAGGATCAGCTTGATGGGCTGAGGGCTCTCGTGAGCAGGGGTTCGGTACCACGAGGCATAAAGTTTTTATAAATGAAATGTTGTCCCAAGAAAAATTCTCGCAGTTCAAAAACATGACGCCCATTGCACAGGGACTGGGCTTCAAATATGTCTGGCACGCAGGTGGCAGGTTCCTGGCTAGGCGTAGTGGGGGGGGGGGGGGGTTAGCGCGCGCACGTGTTCGCATCTGCTGCCGATTTGCAGGCCATTCTCACGGCGTGTCAGGCCGGCTTGAAACAACCTCGACGACAGAAAATTCGCATGACACTGAAAAGGACGTTAACTCTGACACTACTTCATGTAACGGACCTGAGTTGGACCTGGCAGGCCAGTCGGCTGCAGCTTTGCCGACATCGTCACCATCATTGACGACTGTATCATCTGCACTAACATCCATATAGTCGTCATCATCGTCATCATCACCTACACCCTCCATATGACTCGCGAGGCCCCCTGACAATGCGCCGGGTACTGGGAGTGGTTTTAGGGCGGGCTTTCTCAATGTGAACTCGCTCAGGGCTCGCATTGGGATCGTCCGTAATTTTTTGGCAGTGCGCCCCTCGTTTGACATCTTTGGTTTTGCGGAGACATGGCTGGGTCCGATTGTGGATGATAGCCTAGTTAGCATCGCGGGATTTTCCATCATTAGGCAGGATCGAAATGTAAACGGAGGTGGCGTCGCCTTGTTTGTGCGCAATGGATTGAAAATCAAAAAGCTTGCTTCATCTGATACTATGGGTCTAGGAAAACCTGGAATCCCAGAGTATCTTTTTTGTAGCGTACCAAGGGGCGACTCACCTCCGGTACTACTATTTACAGGCACCCGAAAATTTCGATGCAAAAGGACTCAGACCTTTTTGATGTATTGCGGGACTTATGCGGCGAATTTAGTCATAAGATCATAATGGGTGATCTGAACTCGGATTTACTATCTGACTCAGACGACGCTGCTACTATCAAGCGTCTGTCCGAAGAGTTATCTCTTCAGATCATCTGGCATGGTCTCACACATCATACCTCATCGTCTCACACGTGGATTGACCTCATCATGACCGACGAGAACGACACGATCTTGGACTTTAAGAATGAGTGGCTGCCTAGTTTCGGCAAGCATTGTGTCATAGATGTCTCGCTAGACATCTACGCTCCCACTCCTACGAGTGACACTTTCTCGTACCGGGATTATAAGTGCATAGACACAACTAGTCTTGTCGACATCTTGTCTTGTTGCGACTGAATAGCCATGAATTCGATCGAAACCGATCTGGAGGGCGCTTTATGCGTTCTTAATAATAATATAAAATTAGCAATTGATGAATTGGCGCCTTTGATAATAGTTTGCCCACGTAGGAAATATGCTCCTTGGTCTAGACCAGAGCTGAGGCTCCTCATGGATAAACGCAATGCTACACTCAGGCGCTACGAGCGCACGGGGAGGGCGGAGCTTTTCGATGAGGTCCTTCGACTCACAAACGAGGTCGACATGCGTTCTGCTCAAGAGCGTGAGTCCTTCCATCGCCAACAACTATCAGACGCCCTTAATGAAAATAGAAATATCTGGAAGGTAATGCGTCATCTCGGCCTCCTGCCTGGGCGTAAGGTGGAGGAGTTTTTTGGTTTTACGCCGGGGGAGCTGAACGAACACTTCGCGGGAGTATCGGTATCACCCCTCGAAAATATACACAATGCAACGGACACTATTTTCCTTGGAAGTGAGGAGGGCTTTACTTTTAGCCCTGTTAGTATGAGTGACATCGTCCTTGCTATATCACATTTTTCCTCGCAAGCGAGGGGTGTCGATGGTATTCCACGCGGGGTGGTCGTCAAGGCCCTCCCAATTATTGGCGAATTTATTCTTAATCTATTTAACTGCTCCTTCGCTCAGGAGATCTTTCCGAGAATCTGGAAGCAGGCACAGTTGATCGCGCTAAGAAAGACCAGCGCTCCTTCAAACGTTAAGGACTTTCGTCCGATTGCATTGCTCTGCTTCCTCTCAAAGGTGCTCGAGAAAATCGCACACACCCAGATCACGGAGTATCTTAATAAAAATCATATACTCGACCCCTTCCAGGCCGGTTTCAGAAAACACCACAGTACGCAAACTGCGTTATTAAAAGTGACCGACGACGTACGCATGGCTATTGACAAAAAGAAGGTGACGCTTATGCTGCTGTTTGACTTCAGCAAGGCCTTTGACATCATCTCACCTTCCAAATTACTATCTAAGCTGAGACAGCTGGGGTTCTCTAGGGCGGCTCTCTTGGATTAAATCATATTTACAGGGGCGATCTCAGATGGTGATTTCGAATAAAAACAGAACTTCAGAGTGGCTTGAAACCAATCTGGGAGTTCCACAGGGTTCTGTCCTGGGACTCTTGCTGTTCAGTCTCTATGTCAACGACCTACAAAATATACTCGACGGCAACGAAATTAATCATCTTTTTTACGCGGATGACCTCCAGATCTATCTACACACCAACAAAGATAACTTCCTGGACGGCGTGGCTCGACTGGCAGAAGCGGCACGGCTAGTTTCCGGCTGGGCGGAGAGCTCCGGTCTGCGACTTAACTCCGGCAAAACTAAGTCTATATTTTTCGGGTCCATGAAGAACGTTAATGATATTAAATCATGGAGCATGCCTAGGGTTCCGTTGCCGGACGGAGTGTACGTCCCATTCAGTGAGACGGTCGTGAGTCTCGGTGTTGTACTGGATAGCAAACTTACTTGGAGACCGCAGGTGGATGATATCACGAAAAAAGTCAACAAAGTCCTGTATAGCCTGCGGTTTATCAGGGGCTGCACCACTGAGACTCTCCGCAGAAGGCTAGTTGAGACACTTATACAACCGCACATCGACTACTGTGCTGTGACTATCCTGGACGCGTCTACCGAACAACGAATACAGATACAGAGACTGAGAAATTCGTGTGTGAGATTCATCTTCGGGGTTAGGAGGGATGAACACATCAGTCCCTACCGGAGGCGTCTAGAATGGCTTCGCACCGATTCCAGAAGGCTCTACTTTGAGGCCATTCTACTCTCCAAGGTAATTCGGATCGGTGAACCCTCGTATCTGGCCTCATTTTTCAGTAAACACAAGCCGAGACCCTCCAGTAGGGGAGTTCCCCCGGAACTGAGCATCCCTACCGTGAGTACTGAAACCGGGGCTAAGGCCTTCCAGGTCCAGGGTGCTCGTATTCTGAAACTCTCTCCCTTCTACTCTGCGAAACCTGTCATCTCTCGCTTCCTTTAAGGGGGCACTACGGCGGCACCTGCTGGCCACAGAATCTTAACGACTCTGAGCCCTCTGGCGCTTGATTCTTAACCTTAATCTAGTTTTAATCTAGTCAGACTCGGCCCTCAGGCCGTAAAAATCCATTCAGTATTACGTAATTTAGATTTCCAATGTGCAATACAGATAGGTCTATGACCAAACCATAAATGTGCAACGTAATATTTAAAAAGTTTTATGTGATAATTAAATGTGACCAAATATGTTTTTATGCGATTATATGTGGCGGTATTTGTATATATTGTATTTTATATTTTTGTTAGACCTTATCGACACAGTCTATGTGACCTAAATTGTATTATTTGTTTGCCTTAGCAAATAAAGACCTATCTATCTATCTATCTATCTATCTCTCTTGCCCTCTACATACACAAATCTCGGACAGTTAGCGTTATTTCATCATCTGACGGTGAATGGTCTGGTAAGCCAGGCAAGCCTGAATATCTCTTCTGTGAGGTATCGGCAAAGGAAGTCTCTCCTATCTTCGTGGGAGTTGTGTACGGGCTCTAACTTCATAGACCACTAACTAACAACCCACATGCACAACCATTCCGCGAAGGTCATAATGGGAGACTTCAACTCTGACCAACTTTCTTCATCTGAAGATGCCAAGTTCATCAAGGCCTTCATTGATGAAAACTCCCTTTCATCTGTTCCCTATGGTGCCACGCACCACAAACAGGGTTCTGATACCTGGCTTGACATGTGTCTAATCGACGAGAAGGATCGCCTGCTGTCATACTGGAATACAAACTCACCTTTCATCAACGGATATGACCTTATCACGGCCACTCTCGACGTACAGATTCCACGATACGTACCTAACACATACTCTTACAGAAAATTTAAAGGAATCAGCGCCGAGAAGCTAAGGGACTTTCTTAGCGCATGTGACTGGTCATCCCTCACCTCTTCATCACTCGACGAATGCATATCCACACTTAACGCTAACCTCACTAACGCCATCAATCATCTCGCCCCATTACGTACTGTGACGTGCTCACTCGCTAATGTACAGGTTTTACTTTTTCAGAAAGAGTACCAATCTCAGGTTGCGCAAACATCTTGTGCAAGCGCTCCTATTTCCGATCATCTACTACTATTCTCTTGTATACTGTGACCTGACGCAGGAACTCGACTTAAAACTACAGAGGCTCGTGAATACAGGAATTCGGTACATTTATGGTGTAAGGAGAGATGAACACATCTCCCCGTACAGGCGGGAGCTGCAGTGGCTAACCACTGCCGGGCGCAGGAAGTACTTCACAGCTTGTTTCCTACGTAAAATGTTTAACTCGGTCGTACCATCATACGTACTGGCCTTTTTTGACTTCCGCGTCACACTCCGGCCTGTGAGGGGCGAGGTGACTCCTCTGGAAATTCCTGCTTTCGCAACGGAGACACTGGAACTCGTTCCATATCAGCGCTTCATACTTATGGAATAACCTGCTATCACACATCAGAAACATTTCATCCACCGTCACTTTCAAAAAACTTGCTAAGGATCACTTTTTTCAACTCGAAAACACATAACTCGTTCACAGTCCACGCAAACGCACACACCTACTTTCTCGCTCATTCCACTTTCACTGTCGCCACACTCTCTCACTATACATGCCTCAATCTATTATCTATTATCTAGTGTTTTTTTCTTTTCTCACTTGTAATGGTGGAAACTTACAATTGTACAATATAATGTACGTAAAATAAAACTAATCTAATCTAATCTCTCTCTCTCTCTTCTCTCTTCTCTAGGAAGCCTTTAGCGCTTGCAAGCGCGCGCTCGCCGACGCCGCCAGCATAACATTCTTGCGCGACGACGCGCCCAGGAATCTGCTTACCGACGCCTCCGATCACGCAATCGGCGCAGCGCTAGAGCAGCAAGAAATAGACGGCACATGGAAGCCTCTGGGTTTCTTTTCCAGGAAGCTGTCCAAAGCAGAGCAAAACTACAGCACCTACGATCGCGAACTCCTGGCAGCTTTTACGGCAATTAAACACTTCAAAGGCATTTTCAAGGGCGATCCCTCCACGCTTCTGACGGACCATAAACCGCTCACCCACAGCAACCAACAGAGAAGGCTTCACCTTGCCAGGCGCGTTAGCTGGACTATATCCTCTAGTTCCAAGTCATACTAGTGTACACGTAGAGTCCGGATCACATTGCAGCAGACGATCTTTCCAGGGTGGAGACGATTGGCATGCCAACTAATTTAGACCTGGCAACCCTGGCTCAACATCAAGCAAACGACGCGGACCTCCCGCACATCTTGGCAGCTCTAACACCAGCTTTAGTCCTGCGCCCTCTCGATATCGACCAGACGACGCTTCACTGCGCGATTGATGGCAACCAGGTGAGACCATACATCCCTCGACAGCTCCGAAAGACCGTGTTTGACATCACACACGGCCTTTCGCACCCAAGCGTTCGAGCGACCACCCGTCTCATCACGCAGAAGTATGTATGGCCAGGCATGCGCAAGGATGTCGCTCACTGGGCTTACACCTGCGTCCAGTACCAGCAATCATAGGTACATCGCCACAACCGCTCCGCCCTGAAAGACTTTGCCGCCCCGGACGCGTGGTTCAACCATATACACCTGGACATCGTCAAGCTGCTGCTATATTCGGGATACCAATATTGCCTGAAGATCATCGACCATCGAGAGGACTATCCGCCGGCCCCGCAGCCACCGAGCATGTAGCCGGCCCAGGCGCGGGCCTCGATACCCCCAGTACCTTAGTCAGAGCCCTTGCGGTCTTAAGGGTAATTTTTTCCCACAGAACTTTGCATTTTTTTAGCTGCGGGACTGATTAATTCACGCACTTGGTCAGATGAGATTTTGTCATGAGATCTCACCTGAGATTTTTCAATAGGGCACAGCTGGGTTATACGTGGCTTATCACGGTTCGAGGTTAGAATTGGAAAATGGTAGCTAGCAGGCTTAAATTCGAGTTTTAAGTTCAAAGGAATAAATACAATAATTATTTGTACTAGAAAAAATTTTGTCCGACCAGGGACTTGAACCCATACCCTGTACGAGGCCAAATAAGTACGGCCGTACACCTTAGCCTATTGAGCCACGCAGAGGTTGTTCCACACATGACCTACGAGCTTCGCCATATGTTTGAATTATTCAAATTATTTAGTTTACGCATAAATATTAATAATTTTGTATCTTGCATCTGAAAAATTAATTGATTTATTGATATTTTCATGAAATATAATTCTCACCCATAAAAAATACACAAGATATCGCTACTTCTGGGAAATTTAAAATGTCCAGTTTCTTTCAAATTTTACTCAGTCAGTTTTTGCCTTTACGGCCATTTTAAATGGGTGCTTTTCTACCAGGGTATAAAAACTTTTTTCAATTGGGTACTTAGAGATTTTAAATACTGTGAATTTGTTTAAAATTTAATTTTTTACAAAATAGTCAGAGTACTTTTTTGAAAAGCTTTTTTGTAAGAAATGGCAGAGTAAAATTGGAAAAAAACACATTTTTGGTCAAATGCAATAGGTTTTCGCCCTGGGTATAAGAGATTTCTTCAAAATTATTTATACGGGGGGAATGCCTGAAAATAAAATCATTTGATTCTATTTTTAATGACGGACCTCGAAGAGAGGCGGTAATCGATATAGCGTTGATTCTAGTAGCCGAGCCGCCGCTGGGGAGGGGAAAGACTACTCGCTAACATTGTGTGTAACAGCCTCGGAGTGTGGGAGTAACCAATTTTCCATACATTTTTTTTTGAAAAATCCTGCACAGGCAAGGCGACTATGTGTTTGAAGCAAATTTATCAGTATAAAAGTGCTTGTGATGCCTAGTAAGTATAACGTAGCTGAAAAATGGCGATTCAGAAAATTAGCCTTCGAAAAAAAGTTGCACCTAATGTATGGCATGTATAAACATTGATTTATCTTTTTTTACAATACACCGTAATTATATTTGATGATTTAGTTCATTTTTTAATAGTTATGAAAAATATAAATATGGAATTGCATTTTTCAAGTTTTGACAATTTCAGATATCTATCTTCTTAGTTGCACATATATCAAGTATAGATATAGCATTGCATCTGCAGGACATCGCATATGGCGTATACATAAGTTTTATAACTTAAAATGTCTGTTACATACAAAGGTAACACAACTATATTTTAATGAAAATTATAATAAAAACGACAACACATTCAATCTTTATTAAGAACATTATAGATATGTTAATATAGCCATTATTAATAAAAATTATTGCTACATGAGGTATTTTATATTCAGTCTAAATTATTTTTTTGTCAATATTTAGAGTACTGTAAATATAATTTAGATTATAGATTTTCCATCTCTCTTTCGCTGCTTTGGTCCTTTACTGCATCGTTGGCATAGTTGTAGAACTGGAGATATCGGTAGCATCTCCAGCACGCCACAGCTGAGTTATTGTTTTGGTTTGAGTATGAAAGTTGATGCCCTGAAAGAAAATTATTTGGAATAAGTATGAAAACCATAATTTGCAGCTTTAAAAAGATTATATAAAACAATTGTTAATAATCGATTCTACTGAAAATTGTATACAGCCTTATATTCGTATTCTTATATATATAACCCTTAAAATCGTATTGTATATAACCCTTAAAATAATATACTGTCAGGGATACACGTCATGGGTGTCTAATTACTATAAGAGAGCGAGTAGAAAAGTGCAATGTGAGGGGCGGCCATAGCGTGACGACAGAGCATTTGCTTCGCGAGCCAGAGGATCTTGGTTCAAGCCCGGGTTCCATCACTGTTTCATTACATGTTCACTCATAACAATACCTATTAATATTTTTCGTAGCACCGTGTGACTACAATCCGCTTTTAAGGCACGCCTATCTGTGACTAAAGTAGTCCTTTTTCGTACCGTGTTTATCACACTTGCAATGCTCGTGCACTACCTCAGGTGCAACCTCACGGTTTAAAAAATTACTACTTTAGTCACAGATAGGCGTGACTTGCGGATTTTAACAGTATGTGCTATTAAATTTTATACGATTCTCGTAACTTAAATAGTTCAGTTGTAGACGGCGCTTAGCTCCCGAAAAAAGAATCATTTAAGACACACGTGTCATAATGTATTATTTATAACTAATTTTTTTAATTTTCATCTAAAAATTTAATGTGAGATGTATATTAATGCTATTTAACAATATTGTAAGGGCTAAAGGCTTTTCACAAAGTATAAAGCTATACAAATAAATGCCCTATAAAAATTTTATCATATTTTTATTATAAAATAAATTTAGCATCATATAATATATTTATTTAAAAATTACTTAAGATGTGTAGCATTAATTTATTTATTTATTTACCAGAAAACTTTTACAAAGCATGTGAATCATACCTGAAAATCCTGCAAAGGTAAACGAAGTTACTTGTTAGCAGGCCTGGTTACAACAAAACACACACACACACACACTCACACATATGTATATATATATATATATATATATATATATATATATATATATCGGTATGACATGAATTCATAAAGAGGGACTTTAACGACGTGCAAGGACACCTCTATAAGAGGAAGCAAAAGTTTTGAGAAAAATATGTTTTTATATTTTAGCTCTTTACTTTAAAACCGCTCGACAAAATCGT
Source organism: Nasonia oneida (assembly GCA_037356405.1). Lineage (NCBI taxonomy): Eukaryota > Metazoa > Arthropoda > Insecta > Hymenoptera > Pteromalidae > Nasonia > Nasonia oneida. Next base: position 86,413 of record JAZHPH010000327.1, on the reverse strand, counting down.
TTAAAATTTCAGCAGCAAATAGATTTTGTTATAATAAATCACCAAATAAATTTTTTAAGTATTTTACTACATTGTTTTAGAGATATAACAAATCAAATCATTTTCAAAAAAAAAAAAATGAAATCTCGATATCTTAAGAAACATAGGGGTTTAAAAGCTGCGCCATAAACTTAGCCAAAACATATAAAATATCTACTTTTTTCCAAAATCTCAAGGGCAATAAGGCCTTTTTACGTCCGTAATCGAGGCACAAAAAACTCATTATTTCCAGTTTTCAATTTATAATTAAAAAATAAGTAGTCAAATCACTTGAAATTTTTATGGGATATAGTTTGATACGTGACCCATCGACATGATTTTTTTTGTGGGTTTATAATGTTTAGTTTCAGAGATATCAATTTGAAAAAAATCACCTTCTTCATTTTATCCGCCGAACAAACGAGGAAAAGTAGGTAATTTTATTCTCTTTTAAATACATTTCAGCTGAATTGTTTGTCACAATGGGATAATCCATAACAACGCAAAATAGTTTTTTTAAAAAATCAAAAAATGGCCATGAAAGAAACAGTTAAAGAAATAAAAGATAACTATTTTTACCAAATTTAGAATCCAAAAATAGATATGCATGTCAAATTTTATTGATATTGACGAAGTAGTTTCAGAAATATTACGGTATACACACACATCCACACACACACATACACACAAACCCACATACACACACTCCACGTGCGTAAGCCTGACACCCGTATGTGGCGCGTCCCCTGGGTGGCGGATGGGGAAGAGCTCGCTGGCGTATATACCTTGGAGGGTAGAGCAGAAATAAAATATGCTCCATGGACCAAATCAGGCCGCTGCGTTTGCCGTGCGGTGCGACACGTAAGCTGTCAAAAGGAGATCCTGGGTGGGAAGGCAATCTAAGGTTGCAAGCTAAAGTGACCTGAACCACCTTTGGCTCCCGCTGACGGCAAGACGGGAGGCCAGTCACATAGCCAGTACCGGTCAATCGGCTAAGGCGAGTGCGTGATATTGCTTGTTGTCTGCCAGGAACTCTCCAGAAAACTAAGCACTTTATTCGGGAAGCGAGGTTCAAGAGTGTAAAGGTGGGTAGGGCAGTATCGCGCGCTATACTCTGGTATGATGTTCCCAGTCTGGCACCGCTTATAGTCATGTGTTGGGGCCATGTCAGCTGCCTCTATAGACGGGGGGATCGACGGTGGTCGGACACATACCGTAATGAAGACTATTATCTAGCATGGAAAATTTAACCGAGCTAGGAAAGAAAGCAGGAAAAAGAGCTCTTGAGATCTGGAATACAATCGGGGATGCTAAGAGAGAACAAGAAAGCAAATGGGAGAAAATCCGAGACAGGCTGGACTATATGCATAATGTTGTGTCAAACGCATCCAACATTCATAAGTCTGTTGAAAGCGATCTATCAGCGATTATGATCCAGGTTAAGCGGCTTGAAAAAGGACAAGTGGTGGTGATACGCAGACTGCCGTCGTACAACTGCCCGCCCAGATTGCACAAAAAGCGATTGCACAGGGAAAGCTTTAAGTAGGTTGGGTTAATTGCAGAATCAGGGAGATTAGTCAAGAGACACGACCACCTAGATGCTTTAAATGCCTGGGGTTTGGCCATATCGCAAAAAAAAGTGTACAGAGACGTACGACAGAAGTAGATGCTGTTTAAAGTGCGGAACGGAACGACATGCAGCAAAAAGTTGCACGAACGCGCTGAGTTGCGTTCTCTGCCGGGAAAAGAATGGAGAATTAAAGAGTAACATGCCCAGCCTACCGAGCTGCATTAAAAGTACTGAAGAACCAACGAAAATTAAGAATGTGCAGATAAATCTAAACCACTGTGATACAGCACATTTTTGATGCAAGACTAAGTTTTGAACAGCATCTGGAAATAGTCAGTGATAAAGCAGCAAAAGTTGAGTCTGCTCTATCACGATTAATGCCAAATATAGGAGAGCCATCTCAGAAGCGAAGGTTACTCTTAGCCAGTGTAACTACATCGATTATGCTACATGCCCCTAATATGGGCAGATGCGATGCGAGTGAAAGTGTATGCACGAAAGTTGACTACCGTGTATAGGCGAAGTGCACTAAGAGTGGCGTCCGCTTACCGTAAGGTATCGGACGATGCTGCCTGAATTATAACAGGTATGCTACCCATTGACCTCTTAGCAGAAGGAGATCTGGGATGCTGCAAGAAAGAAGACGATGGCTGAATAGCAATTAAGATGGGACGCTAGTGGCAAAGGACGATGGACTCATCGCTTTATACCAAGGATAGAAGACTCAATTGGAAGAAAACATGAGGAAGTTAACTTCTACCTCTCGCAGTTTTTGACCGGGCACGGATGTTTCTGGGCATACTTGCATCGGTTCAAAATAGACGATCATCCGAACTGCCCAATATGTTCGGATGCAACCGAAGATGTTGAGCACGTCTTTTGCGAGTGCTTACTATATCATCAGGAGCGAGAGGTACTTGAGAGTTATCTTTAGATCAGAGCAACTCCTGAGTCGATTATGACTGCTATGCTGACCTCAGAGGATGGATGTTACGCAGTCAGCAACTATGCAGTAGACATTCTTAAGAAAGTCAGGAAAGACGAAGAAGACAGAAGAAGACGAAGAGGCTGAATACGTAAGTGTGTATGTGCGAAGCAGAAAATGAAGGATGACTAAAGTGATGACGACCACATCAACCAGAAGCGGGCGAAAGCCCACCTCCCCCCCGCAAAGCATTGCTTGACGGTGGTACCGCGGGATTCAGGGGCATAGAAGATGGAGCTAAACACCTTTACCGAGGGTCGATAAAGGCAAAGAGGGCGTTTTCTTTTACGGCTGGGTGGTTTTTCACCTGGCCGTAGAGGGAATGGGTTTAGTCGGTGGGAATCCGACACACGGCTGAAATTGTGGATGGGGCTGTATCGACGACCCCATAAACAAGGTCATGCTATGATCTTTCTAAGATTTTCCCTAATGCCTCTTTCTTCAAGAGAGAAGAAAACACAGACACTCACACACATCCATACGGACATTTTCTAAAAACACTTGATTCAAACTTCTAACACACTAAGAAGTATTTTCTAGAAGTTTTGACAAAACTTAAAATTTTACTATTACAAAGCTTCCTCTAGGAGGAAGCAAAAAACAAAATATCTGGTATATATATATTTAATAAAATCTCAAAAACAAAGACAGTTGAAACTCTGCGTATTATTTATTATGCATTCTTTCATAGCATAATAAGTTATGGCATCATAGCTTGGGGAGGAGCATATCAAAACAACTTAAATATTATACAGATATTAAAAAAAAAAACTTAACATAGTAAATAAAAACAATTTTGTAGTTCTGGACAATCCCCTAAATATAGAACAACTTTTTTGCTTGGAGGCGTTGAGACTACACTATGATGACCTTAAATATCAATTTCTTACCTCTGATAGTATAACAAGGAAAATATTATACCCAAAAACAATAAAAGAATTAGTGGTAATAGTAGTTTTGAGAAAGCCATAGTGATATTTAATGCACTTCCAAACGACTTAAAAACTGTAAATATAAAAAAACGCGCAAATTAATAAGATTAAGAGTTGGATTAAACTAAAACTCAACTGGCAGTAGTGATAGCTTAAAATGATCTCGCGAACATGCATTTGTAAATTGTACTGTTATTAATTGTTAAAAAAGATATATTGATACAGATTGTTTTAAGTTTGTAAGAATTTAGTGTTTAAGTACTTTAATTTCTTTTTGTATATTGTTACGTGTAAGGGTCGATGGTTTTGTTCTCCATGAGGTGTTAAGCTCACGTTTGCTGCGAAAATACCAGTATATTGAATGAACACGAGAGATTGTCGGTGAATGTGTCTGCTTATTAATCATAATTTACAATGGACTGTCCTGCTAAAAATATGCGATTGAAATCGATGAACAAAAAATGAATCGATTTCGAGTCTATATCTTAATCCTGCGTTTTACATTTAAAAGCGATTATATTCAGGCTGCTGCGTGTGTAATATATTGATGGCATTAAAATCGATTTAAAACGATAATATTATATCGATTAAACCGGATTAGAATACATAAGTAATAGGATATTCAATTAATCAATTCAATGCTTATTTAAATCGGAACCATTGTATCTGTGTTTACTAGAAAACGGTTTTAATGATTTATTATATCTAGAATAACATTTGATATTATTCAATCGTACTGTATTCAACTATGCAATCGATGTGTGTATCGCGGTGTTAATCGATTTGAATTGACATGCATTTTTTTTAATCATGTGTCGTTTAATAAAGTCAATCGATTTTAATAAAGTTTCAATTCAAATCGATTGTAGTTAATAAATCTATTCTGTCTTCTACTGCATTTGACCTTTCTTATATAGTAACGGAGAAGAAATCTGGTCACTTGCGAGTATGAACATTTGAAGCGACACCAAGCGGTTATATTAAGAAACATAGGGTCGCTTAAAATCGACTAGTTTTGCAATGAATTTAATCGATTCTAATCGAAATATAAAAGTTTTTTTCTCATAAGGGATATTACAAAACTTTGATCATTAAGGTCACTTAAACGGTTATCAAAATTATTTGTAAAATTAAACCGATTTAATATCGACTAATAAGTTGATTCATATTTATTAAAAGAATCCCAATTGAACTGCATTAAAATAATCATCGCATAAAAGTCGATAAAAATATCTTCATTTTGATATTCAGATTGCGATTGAAACCAATTGACATCGATAATTTAAAACATCGATTAAATCAATCTAGTATTTTTAGCAGGGATTCTTTTTTAGATTATTTAAATTGATTGAAGTATAATTGAATCTAACCTTTAAAAAGTATCGAGATCGATTAAATATTATATAAGCGAATTATTAATTCATATTTATTGATAAAATCACGAACAAATCATATTAGAAAAATAATTATTATTTTTATTATTTTAATCAATTAAAGTAATATTAAAACCAATCCTTAATTAACAAAGATTAGGGTCGATTCAATATTATACTTATAAATTACCATTCAAAAAGATTCAAGTTTGTTGACAAAATTACAAATAAATATTAAAAGTATCATTATTGTTTTGATCATTTTGATCGATTAAAGTAACATTAAAAGCTAATCCTTGAAAGATAGATTGGGATAGATTTAATATTTTACTCATAAAGTACCATTCAAACAGATTTATATATACTGATAAAATAACAATTAAATGATATTCTAAGAATAGTATTCGTTTTGGTTATTAAAGTCGATTAAAATATATTAAAAGCTATTCATATAACTAGTATTAAGATCGATAGACGATTTAGTAATAATTAGAGATTTTAAAATCGATTAAAATTAGTGAAAAAAATTACAATTCAACTGCACTAAAATAATTACGACATAAACATCGATAAAAATATATTAAATTTAATCGACGAAATTAACACGAACGAATAAATGATCTCGGAAAATGTGCGTTCCAAGTATACGATCATATCTGTCGTCTCCGAGTTAAAACTACCTGCCTAGTGCCTCATCGTGAGTGGCGGAATCGAGAGGGAGCGCCCGCATGCACCCTCTTTTATAGACTCCCCGGGTGGTGTGATTCCTACCCGCGCGGTCGTCCGAAATCGTGGAAGGGAGGTTATGCTGAGTCGAAAGATACGGGCTTCGGGGTAGGTTCGAGCTATTGCTATGAGCGTATTTGGCCAATTATGCATTGATTGTATTATAACTAGCAATGCTAAATACGTGTGAGTATTCACACGTGACAATATATATTTTTATTTTTATTTGATCTGTATACACCCCAGTCCTGCGATCAGATAACAATGTTTACCTCTGTGGGTTTTCGGTTATGAGTTATACTAATACTCTATAAAACTACTAGTTTCAATCAATAATATATATATACATATATGGCTGGTCCTCTGTGAAATCGAGCGGTCAAAAAATGAATATCGGGATAACTCTGGGAATATGTTCCTTAGGTATCCACGTGTATCCCTACATTTTTTCAGATTTTTTTCATCATTATTCTTATTATACTTTTTTTCTTAGAATTTTTCGTAGAATTTAGTTGTATTTTTTTCAGCCCCGTAGAGGGTTTATTTTGAGACATACAAAATTAGATGGATTTTTTTAGGTTATAAAATGGTCAAGGCCCATTCTGAGACCTATGCTGGGACTTTTGCACTATAAAAAGCTATCTCCATGAATTTTTTGGTAGTCCTAGTCCGGATAAAATCTTGCTTTTACTAATATTAAGGTTTAAATGGCTTATAAGACAGGTATAACATATATCTATGCATTTAAAAGTATTTTTATTGAAAAGGAGAGAACATTTTACAAAAAAAACTATCGGTATGTCTATAGTGAAAAATGCTTCCCTGGGAAGCTATGAATTAATTAAAATGTGCGAAAATGCAAAAAATGCTTAGATCACCTACTTTGACTCGCTGTAACTCGAAGAATAATGATAAAAAAAAATCTGAAAAAATGTAGGGATACGCGTGGATACCTAAGGAACATATTCCCAGAGTTATCCCGATATTAATTTTTTGACCGCTCGATTTCACGGAGAACCACACACGCATATATATATATATATATATATATATATATACAGGTTGACCCAATTTAAACGGGCACCGCTCATAACTCGTCAGGGACAGCCACAATCGAAAAAATGGTGGAGACCAAAGTTGTAGGATATCGAAGGGGCAACCCGATGGTGACCTTGGATTTGACCTTGAACGCGTTTTTCAAGGTCATTAGAAGGTCAACTTTGGATTTTTAAATAGGAACCCCATT
>JAZHPH010000327.1:0-69623 GCA_037356405.1 Nasonia oneida | reverse complement strand
GAGAGAGAGAGCGCAGACGGGTCAGACTGCGCGACGTCAGAGGCGAGAGACTCGAGGCGTGCGCGCGTATATGAGAGTAGAGGTGTGACGGCGAGCCCTGCGTGGCTATTGTGTGTGAGCGGCTACGGCCACCACGCTGTAAGGAAGGGCTGGGATAAATATACGTGCAATACAAGTTAATAAATTGTGTGATTACTTCCTCCTTCTTTCCTCCACGTTCTCCCAAACGTCGGCGATTACATTAAATCCCGAGATTAACGAAAAATCTTGGCGCGTACGAGGCGTCAAGTGTTGCGCACCTGTGTTGGGAGGCACAGCGTCGCATTAGAACACTGAGGTTAATGTTAAATGAATGATAGTAATTTATTTATATATGGCAATAGCCATAGTCGGCAGTACGTCCGCTTTGCTCGAAGTCTTACAGGCAAGAGAGAGTATAGTAGAGGGTCGCATAGTCTGACTCCAGGAAGCTGAGTATACAGTATAGTATGCGCTTAGAGTATATACGCGAGGCATGCGCACTATGCTCGCGTTCAATCGAGCTTGTCTCGTTGCACCAAATCGTTGACAACCAGTAGATGGCGCGACGAGTACCGTTTTATTATGGTCATAAATTTCGCGGCGGCAAAAGATCTTATAATCAAAACTACGTGTTTTAAGTACAAGGACATACACAAGGCAACGTGGACATCGCCGGACGGGGCCACGCAGAACCAAATTGACGTCATACTAACGTTCTCGACGTAAGGGCTTACAGAGGGGCAGATAGCGACTCGGACCACTTCCTAGTAGTAGCCAAATTAAGAGCTAGACTAGTAAAGAATCAAAATAGTAAGCAAGCAAACAAGGTAGAAAGCTTCGATATTGAGAAGCTATGAGATAGAACAGAGCGACTTAGGTACCAGATAGAAATTAATAACAGGTTTCAGGCACTTGAAGAAGCAAACACATCGCCGGAGGAGAATGACGAACCGAATAGCTTATGGGGGGACATCGAAAAAACGGTAAAAGAGGCCCCGAACAAAGTATTGGGTAAAAAGAAAAAGCCAAAGAGCAAACCATGGTTTGACGAATAGTGCGAACTCTGGTTTGAAAGGCGCAAAAAGGCTAAATTAGATAGCTTACAAAATAGAAGCGATAAGACTGTAGAAGAGTATTCTAACGTAAGGAAACAGACGAGCGCGATCTACAGAAATAAGAAGCGGGAGTATCAAAAGAACCTTATTAGGAGAATAGAAACTAACAGTAAGGAAAATAACCCACGCGAAATGTACAGAGGGATTAACGCCATCAAAAAGGGTTTTAGGAGTAGAGCGCAATTAATGAAGGACGAAAACGGGGACCTCGTAACAAATGACAACGAATTACTGTCGCTGTGGAAAAATTATTTCGATAAATTATTAAACGTGCACGAAAATAGCGAAGAATTAGGGGACGAAATTCACACTGCTGAACTCCACGTGGTGGAACCAAGCTACCAAGAAGTAGAGGCCGCGATTAAAAAGCTAAAAAACAACAAAGCCGCGGGAAATGACTCTATACCAGCTGAGTTACTCAAATATGGGGGCGTCGAGCTCACTTTCAAAATCTATAAACTAGTATGTGCCATCTGGAAAAATGAAACAATACCCGAAAATTGGAAGGAATCTATCATTATACCAATTTTTAAAAAGGGGGATAAGACAGACTGTAATTACTATAGGGGTACCTCACTTTTAGCAACGTGCTACAAAGTTCTGTCAAATGGAGAGAGTGGAGAGAGAGACTCACTCCATTCGCGGAAGATATAGCAGGAGATTATCAGTGCGGATTTCGACGCAACAGATCGACGAGCGATCAAATGTTTACCATAAGACAGTTGTTAGAGAAAAAGTGGGAATTTTGCGAAACCATACACCAACTATTTATAGCTTTTAAAAAAGCGTACGACTCTATTAAGCGAAGCAAAATGTATCAAATTCTAGTACTTGTCGCTGTACCGAAAAAACTCGTGAGATTGATTCAAATATGTCTGAACGGAAGCACGGGAAAGGTCCGTGTAGGCGGTAATATATCAGAACCCTTCACGATACGCGATGGTTTAAAACAAGGGGATGGGCTCTCTACGGTGCTGTTCAACTTAATGTTAGAGTATGTCGTTAGAAAAATATAGGTTAGCCAGCTGGGCGCAACGCTTAATGGAACAACGCAGATACTAGGCTACGCAGATGACTTGGATATACTGGGGGATTGTAGGGAAACGGTAGCAAGAAATGCGGAAATCCTCATAAAAGCGGCAGAGTATACAGGGTTAGAAGTTAGTGAATCAAAAACAAAGTACATGATTGTGGATAAACTAGGCATCTGCAGAGGGGAGGGAGATCTCAGAGTTGGGGATTTTACTTTTGAAAAGGTTAGCGAATTCAGGTATCTGGGTACCACCATAAATGATAGAAACGAGATTAATGTCGAAATAAACAAGAGACTCCATTGGGGTAATGCTTGCTTCTACGCCGTGAGTAATTTACTTAAGTCGAGGCTGTTGTCTAAAAACGTTAAAATAAGAATATACAGGACAATAATACTGCCGGTGGTTCTGTACGGATGCGAAACGTGGGCTCTCACTAAGCAGGCGGACAACCGTTTTAGGGTATTTGAAAATAAAGTCTTGCGAAAAATATACGGGCCAAAGAAAGATGAGGAAACCGGGGAATGGAGGAGACTACACAATGATGAGTTACACAATCTGTACGCGTCACCAAATATTAACAGAATAATAAAATCGCGCAGATTGGGATGGGCTGGGCACGTAGCGAGAATGGGAGACGACCGTACGGCAGCGCGTGTCATGAAGGGCAGGCCGATGGTAACGCGACCTCTAGGTAGACCTAGACGTAGATGGGAGGACAACGTAAAAGCGGATCTAGTAGAAATAGGACGGGTGGGTGTCGATCGGAGAGGTGCATCTTGGGTAGGGTTGACACAAGATAGAGCAGCGTGGAAGGCTGCGTAGATGAGGCGATGAACTTCCGAGTTCCAAATGCCACGTAAAAAAAAAAGTATGTCCAAACACATGAAAAATCTTGTTATGCAGCGTGTGTCTTAAAAATTGCAAGAGCTCGATTTTTCGACCACAAAATGTCCGACTTCTCGTAGAATGACTCATATATGTATGTGTGGGTCTGTTTATGTGTATATGTATACATGAAAACACTAAAAGTGTCTTTCGCCTTAGGATTGAAAAACTCTACTTTTGCTTCACTTTTTCGTAGGTGAAAAGTGCGTTTTCGATGAACGTGTTATGAAACATTATACAATTAAGTGCAAATTTATTATTAGAAGACAATATAAAAATAAAGTTTACTTACGTGTTTGCCGTAAAAATGACTGTCACCGAAGAAAGATTTTTTATTTCCAGTGAAACTAAACATTGGTAATGGGACCGGAATCGGAACGTTAATTCCTACTTGTCCAGCTTCAATTCTATCAGTAAACGTTCTTGCACTAGCTCCGTTTGTTGTGAAAATTGCAGTTCCGTTACCGTATGGGTTGGCATTTATTAATTTAATTGCTTCATCTAGTGATGCTGCATTCATACAAACCAAAACTGGACCGAAAATTTCTTCCTTGTAACATCTCATATTTGGCTAAAACGATAAAATTTAATTTGTGTTACAATAATTATTCTAAATCTTCTACGAAAAAAAACGGATGCTGATTCTTTGTCATGCAGCTTCCTTCAACTAAATTTATAGTTCCAATAGATAAAATATTATTCAAATATACAGTATGTTAATGCTTTCTTAAAATATTTTTAATCTTAATTATTTCACTGAAGGAGCAATTTTCTTAGCAAAAGACTATGGCAATTAGAAAGATCCGATCAAAATCTTTAAACAAGAAGAAAGGTCACATTTATAGGGGTGGGGAACCCTGCAATCACGTCGACTAGCTGTTAGATGGACGCTGTTTCCGTCTATCACCCGTCAAAATATCAAATCATATAATTTCCATAAAAAATTCAAACTTTAATATTTTAAATGCTATAGGATCCTCATAACCTCATAAAATCATTAACTTTCTCAAAACATTTTGTACTTTTGTTAGTGAGTTATAAGGTTTAACAAAACTAGTAATTGCTTCCTTCTTATAGGAAGCCTTGTAATAATAATTTCTTGAGTTTGTGTAAAAACATGTAGGCAGTGTGTTTTGATGCATTTTGAGTCGAAAAATAATGTTTTTGGAAAATGTCCGTACGGATGTATATGTGTGTATGTGTTCGTTCGTTCGTATACACCTGTATCTTAGCTTCTACTCAGTGGATTTTAACCCACCAAGTCTCATTTTCTTTGTTTTTATTAGTACATAGTGGGAAAACAATCCATTTTACATTTTGTAAACGCATTTTTTAAAGTGCTTTTTCAGTTTTGTGATTTTAATTTTTTCTAATAAAGTTATTGGAAAAGTTGAGAAAATTAAATTGGTTAGAACTATACACCACTATAATTTTAACATTTCATGATTCATCATACAAATTTTTGCTTTAGTTAGCATTATATAGAACCATGGTCCCTTTTTTGAGCAGTTTATAAAACCAGTTAGTTTCAAAGATACTAGGGTTAAAAAAATTTTCATAGCACAGTGTGGTTTAAATCCGCGTTTAAGTCACGCCTATCCGTGACCTAAGTAGTTCGTTATTGCACCGTGTATATCGCACTCGCCTCGCTCGTGCGCTGACCTCACGGTACAATAATGGACTGCTTATATCACGGATAGGCGTGACTTGGCAGATTTCAGCAGCTGTGCTATAAATTGTATACGATACTCGTGAACTAACAGCCCATCAGTGCACGGCCTTTTATTACCCTCGATGCGCTCAAGCTAAGAATAAAATTACCTATCTTTTGATAATATAAATGTAATTGATTAGAAATAATTTTATCTATCAAACGAAAAAGTACAAAAACTTTATAGAATTATATATGAAGTAAAAACAATTGTGATATTAGAGAAATACATAATGTTGAAAGAAGCTACGTGCCAAATAATTGGTAATGGTTTTTTTAGTTGTACAGGGTATAAAGGGTGAGAGACAAAGAAGACAAGAATGTACACACACCAATAAGCAGGCGGCATTATCAAGGAAAGAAGCGGGACCGCGTGAAAAATGCTACGCGCTCCAAGCAGTCACATCTACGATGCACCTAGAGCATATTCAACAATTGATTAAATATTACAAAAGACAAATAACAACAACGTAACGAAGAGCATTACCGAAATGCAAACATTCGATAAATAGAATTATCAGCATTATACAATGATAGAAGCAACACTCGTATAATGATAATTCAGAATAAAATATTACTATCACAAATAATTATAGACGTGATATTGAATATGTTTAAAAAACCCATAAGAGAGAAGAATCACTAAAACTCACGTACAACGAAGCAGAGGAGAGGAGCGAAGAAAAGAAGCCAGACAACTACACTTATGCACGCAGATAAGCAAGCGTAACTCGAGGAGAAGAAATAGGCCAAGCACAGCATAGAAGATCGTTACACGCAGTATACGAAGGAAAAATCTAGAGCCTATAAAAAAGTATCCTCATGGACATATTTCACGTATAAAACTCGAGCATCCGCTGAAAGTAACAACACGCACAGCGACTCGAGATGCCGTTCCCTCGAGAGTTTCAAGGAACGTTCGAGCATAGCCAGCACAAAAAAAGATAAATTGCAGCTACTTTGACAACAAAGAAGGGTAAAGAATTGGTGTGAGCATTATTGAGATTTTTTCTAGCCTCTTAGGTCATTCATTAATTGTAAACTGGGAAGGGGGTTTGACAGGACAGCGTTTACTGCAGGAGTGGATAAGGCAGTGTGGTCCGGAACAAGTGAAAAAGGAAGAACAGAAGGCCACCAGAAATAAGCTACAAAAAAAGAGGTAAGAACAGCAATAGAGGGAGCCCTTAAAAAGCCAGACGATGGTAGGAGGTTGATCCTATTAAAGCTTGACATAAAAAGCCTTAGGATTGTAATAGTATTGTAATACTTAGTAAGAGACCAAAGAGCTTTTTAAGATAACTTCTTTAGGCTTTGGACACTGGAAGGATGAGTGTAATGGAGCAGATGAGTTGACTCTCTGCTATAAGCGTAGAGGAGCTGATCACTGCATGGCTGAATGCCAGATGGAACTGAGCTGCTTTCTCTGCAAAGGAAATGGACAAAAGGAAGAAGGTTGTAAAGATGTAGCTGGCTCTGACGGCTGCATTACATTCAGGCGCGCCCTGGGCATGGTAAAGAAAAAAGAAGGAAAAGCTCAAAAACATAGTAAAATTAGGCGAAGTGTCAGATGTATCATAAGAAATGACGACCACATCGATGAGAAGAGAGCGAAAAGCCTTTGACCTCCGCGAGGCATTGTTTGACGGTCGCAACGTCAGGATCAGGGCTGTATAGGGCGCAGCTACGTGACCTTTACTAAGGATCGGTAAGGCCACGGAGAGAATTCTTGTCCTTTTTAACCTCCTTCTACACAAAAAAAAAACCCTATTAATTCCTTGAAACTTAAAAGTATAGGAAAACAATTATATAGGTGGGGTGTAAATTGCAGGGATAGAGTATCAGTTAAGGGGTCCAGCCTGGGTTAAATCCTGCAAAAAAGCAACAAAATATTCGTCTGATAAAAATTTTTTCTTTTTACGCACATTAAAAAACAAAAAATATCTACTTACCGATAAATATTATATATATATATATATATATATATATATATATATATATATATATATACAAAATCACTGACCAAAATTCATGTCATTTTACTATATACATAAGTGTTTTTAGTCACTTGCCACGGCTTTGTGAAAGATCCGGACCGTTTCCTTTACTCTACCCGGGCTTAAAATGTACCTTAAACATGCCCCCTCAGACCTAATAAAAGACATTTCTAGAAAATATTAATTAAATATTATCCATCCGTTGTATACGTAGCTAATATATTTAATTAATATTTTTCACACTGTACTTGTTGCTAACAACATTTAATTAATATTTTTTAGAAATGTCTTTTATTAGGTCTGAGGAAGCATGTTTAAGGTACATTTTAAGCCTGGGTAGAGTAAAGGAAACGGTCCGGATCTTTCACAAAGCCGTGGCAAGTGACTAAAAACACTTATTTATATAGTAAAATGTCATGAACTTTGGTCAGTGATTTCGTATGGTATGTATATTATATTTTTCGGTAGGATTAGTGTATATTGTAAATATTTTTAGTAGATATTTTCTGTCTTTTAATTTACGTGATAAGAAAAAATTTTTACTGGACGAATATTTTGTTGTTTTTTTGTAGGATTTAACCCAGGCTGGACCCCTTAAGGAAGTGGAATATCTGTTAGGAGGCGGAAAGGTGTGCCCATTTGACTGCTTAGCTTCAAAGACATAAAAGTTACGAAATTCTCTCTCTTTCTCTCTCTACTGCACTTGCAATTATCGTGATTAGCAACGCAAAACTGAATTGCGCTTATAGGTGGTAATCCTAGTCATTCTTTTTTCTAGTTCGAGTGTGATGGATTAAGCAAAATTAGTGTCAGCAGCAGCAGAAGCTGCAGCACAACCAACATCAGGACAACAGCAGCAGCGCCATCACTGCCCTATTAAACAAAATTGTACTGCGTCAAGCCTGCCTTAAACTTGTGATAAGTCTGATCGTGTACGCACTTGAGCGTGAAAACATAGCACTGAGCAGATGTTATAAGAACAATTACATAAACACGCGTCATTACTTGCTATAAAAATGATTTGGGAGTGTATTGAGAGTGTAAGACAGCGTCAAAGACAAAGTCAATGTATACCGTTTGAAGAAGCACCATCAAAGACAGCTGTCACTGATGACTGTGTTAGTGATAGAACTCAGAGTGAGGTCCGACGAGGAAAGGGTTCTTTAAATAAAACTCTCGATTTCGCGCTACAATAAAAATGCACTTGCTATGACGTGAAAACCCTTACGGATTAGAGGGCAAAGTCGCATCAAGTGTAACCTTTAATTAAAATAAAGGAAAGGAAATTATACAAGTAAAAAAACAGAAAGTGACTCTACGAGAGAATAAAATAAACTAAAGAGAAGCACGCAAAGACGCGAGGTACCTTTATTCGCACGCGGAGAGATCTCTCTGACCCAGGGCGTTCGTAGCCCGCGCAATCTCTGCAATCTCGAATGCAGCCACTGAAGAAGTCGCTGAGCTAGACTCGCTATACACTGCCGCTGTTTTCTTCATAGTCCTGGAGGTCTGGAAACCAGGCATGGGGAGCGAGAGGATAAGCCGCCACCGTGCACTAAGCGCGCTTCGTCATCTTGAAAAGCCAGATGCTTAGCACCAGGGCAACAGGGTGTTGCCGCAGCTCGCTCATCTTGGAAGGAGCCACGTCCACGACGTGGGCATCTTGCTAAAGCACACTTAATCTAATGCCTCGAGACACACACACACACGGGAAGGACGCGGTCGCAAATTTTCCACAAAAGACGCAAGCTACAATAATTACAGAGACGAGGTGAGCAGTGATCGCTCAGAGAAGGACGAATCACTGATTCGTTTACAAAAAGAACGTAAAAAAGCGTGAGGAAGCCATACGTGCGAGTCGCTAAGCGGTCCTGACATGAGTGAGCAGTGGCAGCGCGCGCTCATGAGCTGAGCCGGTGGCGCGCATCTCGACGCATGCGCGCGCTACGCAACGTCGCAACGGAGAGCTCGCAGCTGCGCGAAATTCAAACTTAAAAATAAGCAAGTTACACTACTTGGGCCATTAAGGATGGCGTACGCAAGCCTAAAAACTCGGTGCAAACTTTCAAAATTTTTTCAAAATTAAAAAAAAATTTACCGCAATTTTGTCATTTTTTTTTGCAAGTTTTTTATTTTTTCATTCATCCATACTTTATATACTATCGTGCTTATGTACATGATACTTATCACTATCGTTTTTCTTATTATTTTTTTTAACTCTGCCTAACACTCAGGTAAAATGCCCAGTACATGGACAGATTTTGAGGAAATTTTAGAAGCTCATTTATTTCGCACGGATAAATTGCGAAGTATCAAAATCTTTTAACAACAACGTTTAGCCGACATAATTAACTTTTAATCTAAAAGAACCGAACCTCAAATAATCAATTTTTATAATAAAAATAAATATTGAAGAGTGGCATAAAAACACGGTATAGTTGGACATCATTTGATACGGTTAAACCAGTACTTGGATGCGGTCTTAGCCCCAGTAGTTGGACGTTTGAATTAAACGTGTCCAAATACTGCTTTTTGGAAATCGCGTTTTCGGTAAAGTTGGACAATACTGAACAAAATTACTCTTCTGGGACTCGAGAGCAGTCTTTCACATCATCCTTGAGAATTGACTTTTGTTAATATGTTAACAAAATCATTAGTATATTATTAGTAATGATGTTTACAATGCTGATCCAGTTTAGTTTTTGAAGTTACGGTTTTTATTTTATCGCAATAGTAAATAATTGAGTGTCCAAGTATAGGTCGAAATTTTCATTTTATCCAATTATTAGGCATTTTACCTTACATTACCTCGTCTCTTCTTTCTTCTTCAAGTCTTTTTTCTTTTTCTTGGATAAGATTTCGTGAAGCGAATCCAAGCTAGGTACTGCTTGTTCTGCGACATGCGAGACATATTTATACCGTGTAGTTGTTGTCGTTAGACGAACTGTTTTAGTTTGTTAGCAAATTTTGCAATTTTTTACGAATCTAGCTGTGTCTCTATATGCTCTGGGCCAGTAATTAAATTATACTAATCCATCATATGTTTTGTATATTCCCGGGTGACCAGATGACGGTTTAGAGTGCATTTCTTCCAGGTTTGGTCGCGCTTATCATTCGGGATGACGAGTTTCTAAACTTCTAAGTCTGTCATGATGTCGTTGACATCTTTGCACGGTTTATATCTGTAGATATTTCCATTGGTGACGTTTCAGTCTTTATATCTACGTGGGTGTTTTCTGATATAATGAGTTTTTATACCATTTGTCCGATGTAGACTGTTCAAGATTTATGAGAGCATGTCTGGTACTACATTGTGTTTGCGTTTTCTGTGCATGACTTTAAAATCATAGCTTGTTGGCTCGTGAGCCCATATACCACATAGTCCATACATAGTCTTCCGACTGGATCTTTTTTGTTAAACAGCTTCTGCAATGCGCTTTGGTCTGATATTACAGTGTTGCCATCGATATATGGTCGAATTTTAGCGCTAGGCACTCACGCTCGGTCGTGCTGTGATTTAATTTGTTTTTCTGTAGTGCTCAAATCGCGTATGCAATTACTCGTTTAACGCTATCTACTATTTGTGTCAGTAAGCTGCCTAAACCAGTGTTTGATTCATCGCAGTATAATGTAAATTCGGCGTCCGGATCCGGCCTGTGTAATAGAGGGGCTTGACTAAAGATTTTCTCAATAATCTCAAACGCGTTTTCGTTCCCCTTTTTTTTCACGCAAATTTTGTATTTTTTCGGGTTAGTTTCGTGAGCGGATATACTCGCGCGGCGTAATCTTTAATAAATTTTCTGTATTACGAAGCCGAACAAAGCGTAAAGTTCTAGGCCTCGGGTAATTACGTACCGCTTCTGCTTTCTCTCGGTCTATCATTAGCCCATTTTCATTCATTAGAAAGCTTAAAAATTTAACCTTTTTCTGACAGAATTCACTCTTGTCGCGGTTAATCGTTAATCCAGCGCCATTTATTCAATTTATTAATTTTCTCAGCATTCTCAGATGCTCTTTAAATGATTAGGTTGCGAGTATTACATCGTCTGGATAATTGTATGTGTACGGATCAAGGACGCCTATTAGTTCTTCGAACAGTCTCTGGAAAGTCGCCCTGTTGCCATTCAGCCCTATTGGTAAACGCGTGCATTACTATATTCCGCGGCCCGGTATCGTAAACGCCGTTATTTATTACGATGCTTCCGTCACTTGCATTTGGTGGTATGCGTTGCTTAAATTGGTCGTAGTTGTATACTTTGCATGTTCTAATTTATTTAAAAATACATCCATATACGGTGATACGCGTCTTTTTAATAAACTATTAACGACTTGCATATTTACACACATTTTGTATGTCCTGATACTGTGTCATGATCTCACGCTGTGCATTTATTTAATTTTGAGAGATGCGAGGAGACGACGAGCAGCGTTGGCGCAGCAGCAGCGACCTTTCACCTCGACAGGGCATTCCAGTCGGCCCGCGCACCGTAAGACAGCCGATGCAGGTGGCGGAGCCCTTCGTGGGGTCTACCTACGTGAGCGTCTCATGCAACAGTATCAGCGTGATGGCAGCTCGCCCGCACGAACGCCAGGAACAAAAACTACAGCGTCTCGCATTCGTAGTAACAGATGCCTCCCGAGTCAAGGGCACTGACGACGAGGCATTGAGAGTCACTACGGGTTCCGCAGTCAAGAGTTATCTTAGTTGTCTGCGGGTAAAAGGCTGTCTGCGTGCTACGAGAATTCTAATTTCGCGGCTATCTACTTCGTCATCGTGTCCGCGGGGCTATCTGCGTGCATGCGCGACCGTGCGACTCCGCAACGATGCGAACCGATAGCGTTGCAAGCGAGCGGGACGTCGGGCCGCAACGCGTTGAACAATCAGCGCGCGCGCAGTACGGCGGCTAGGGAAAGCAGAGTGGCGGCCGCGAGCCGCGAGTGCTCGAGCCGGCACTCGCATGCCCCGACTGCTCCTGAACGGACGTGCCTCAACTTTAACCTCATCCGGTGTTCCAGCTAGAAGGATTTAAGGTTAGTGAATCGTTTTCTGTTTTCTCCGGTTGTGTCCGTCTCGCGGATGAACGGCAGTTTCACGTTCGGTTTCGCGAAGGTTGTGTCGCGTACGCGTTAGTTACCTCCGGATCGCTGTCTTTATCTCTTTATCTCTTCGTATTGTGTTCCATCAAATAAAGGGTTATCTCATTTATACGAGTTATCCTCTCGAGTAATAAACGAAGTGTAGAATTAAGGATTTCTACGATTATGATGGAAGTGTAAAGTTATTTTGTGAAAACGTAGGTTAATACTTGGCGCCGATACCTAGACGCACGAGGCGTAAGGTGGTCGGGCAATTCTAGGACAAGTCGTTCGGCGTTTGCGGAATTCGCGTGTGACGTAATTGTGTAAGTGAGTGAGAGACAAAAAGTGCGAGCTAGTGTGTGTGATCAGGTTGCTTCTTGAGCCTTGAGCGGGATATTTTTCGTGTACGGGTATTTGCTCGTCGGAGTTGTCTTTGTAAGTTCACGGGTTATCTTACAATTAGTAATTTGTACGAGTTGATTATAAGTTGTAAGAATTTATTAAGAATATACAGTTCCGTCTGATAAACCACGTGTCTCTATTATCTCGAACTGCCCTCTCTCCTTACCGTTTTCAGTGCTGCAGCTAGCCGAGCAAATCATGTGCAAAAAACCCTCGCGCCGGGAAACAAAGAGTCGCGAGACTCTGGCGTTCACGAGGAGCGCCTGGCGCCACTGGGTCATTTTCCAAGCCCTGGGCGAGGGATTGCACCATAACTGGGGTAGAACAAAAACCCCAGTTACAGTACAGGGTGGCCGATGGCAAAGTCTAGATGGTGCGCTTCATGTTTTTTGCTGTTTAGGTAAATAAATCATACGTGGACGGCGTCTAGGTGTAGATGGTGGCCGATGACGAGGTCTGGGTAGTTCGCACCGTGGTTTTTGGTATCTAGGTGTAGAAATTCTTCAAGGGTGGTATATATCAGAACAATCAGTAATTTTATGTTAGTGATAAAAATATTACAAAAAAGTTGTGGTCGAAAGGTGCTAAAAATGCTTATATTTTATTTTTATGACGTCGAATATGAAATACTCAAAAAAATTCACTAAAAAGGATTAAAATCTCTTACTCTTACTCTACTTTTGTAAAAGCTAATTTTTTTAGAGATTTTCAGAGTCCGCGTAATAATTCCGCGATTGCTGCAGTATTACTTGACTTTACATCGTGGCCTTTATTGATTCTTTTATTTTCGTGATCTATCTCTCTCACTGATCTATCTCAGATGCTTTAATCATCAAGGCTGCAGAAGGAAAAAATTAAAGCGGCTTCGTCAATTAACACGCTGGGGAATAGCATAAATAAAATACGCAGAACAGTTGCAGGAGATCTTTTGATAAAGCCCAAACGCACAAGAGAAGTCACAACCTCGGACTTCCAAGAAGCAGTTGAAGCAGTACTAGTCAAAGGCGCCACAATAAAAGCACTCCAGCAAGAAGGAATCATTAAAGTGAGAGATCTGGACATGCTTACTTCAAAAGAGGAGGTACTAAAAGCACTATAGAAGGAAATTAGCGAAAAGAACATCATAGAATACTCTACGGTTAGATCTTGCGAAAGACGTACGGTGACACGCAGATTGCAGTGATATGGGTGCCAGATCAGATAGCGGCTAAGATCACTAAACTATAGAAGATCAGAAAAGGATAGGTCGACTGTAGGATCCGGGTGGCTAACTGCAAAAACGAGCCGCTCCGGTGTTATAAATGCCTAGGTTTTGGCCATATCGGCAAAAACTGCACAGTAACTGACGATAGAAGTAAGCTTTGCTTTAAATGTGGAAAAGATGGGCACAAAGCAAAGAACTGTAAGAACTAACCCAACTGTGTACTTTGCAAAGGAGGCATAGGTGAAAAAAGTGAGCATGCAGCTGGTGGCTACGCATGCCCAGTGTACCCAGCTGCAGTAGAAGCCACTGACAGACGAAGAAAATGAAAATAGTGCAGTTGAGTATGAAGTACTGCGCGACTGCACAGGGCTTACTGAGCCAGTATGTCCGTAAGACAGAAATCAACATAGACATCGTCTGTGAACAATACAAAGACGTGGACAAACCATCGTGGGATATGGACAGTACTAGTAGAGAGTACTGGAGAAGCCGCTTTCCAGGAAAATTGACAAGAAATAATGAAGGATTTGTACGTGCTAAGGTCGCAGGGGTCCACATTTACAGCTGCTATGCTTCTTCTAACGCGTCGATAGAACAATTCAGACAGCTATTAGACCAGCTAGTACAGGATGCTGTAGGAAGAAAACCGGTACTGATAGCAGGCGATTTCAATGCCTGGGCAGTAAAGTGTGCAACTCACGCCTATAAGGGGAGATATGTTCATCCCTCCTTACACTATAGATATAACGGATTCCCGTATTGACAAGTTTCTGGAGTTTCGTGTCTAATTCTTGTGTCAGGTTACAGTAAGCCAATGAACAGTAATCAATGATCGGAAATAGGAGTGCTTGCACAAGGTTTTGGCGCTGCGTAAGGTTAGTGCTCTTGCGAAAAAAGTAAAGCGTGTACATCAAAGAGTAAGCACGTTTACAGATTTGTGTAACGTGCTCTTTCCACATAAGTTGGGAGTTAAGCACCAACCCCAGATTGCGCACAGATAATTCATAGTCTATATTAATAAAGGTGTTAGCAACAGTAGGTAAAGTATTTATGTAGTAGGGAGAACCCAGGACAATTGCTTTAGTCTTAAAGACATTCAGTTTAAATCGATTTGGTGCAGCCCAGCCCATTATCCTTTCAGCGTTAGCTCTTATCCTGACAGAACAAGAATCGAGCTCCTCAAGGTGGCATTGGCTGTATATCTGCAGGTTATCCGCGTAGATTAGATTGGACACATCTGAATCTAGACAGAAACCAATATCATTGATGTTTAACGCGAACAACAGAGGGCCTCAAACTGACCCCTGTGGGACACCGGTGTTTAATGGTAGAAAGGTGGAGAATTCGTTGTTGTCACCAACGTTGTTACGAATGTTCTCTCTCCGAGAGGTAAGATGCAAGCCAGCGGATAACCTGCTTAGATTAGCCGAAAGAGGATAGCTTTCCAAGTAGCCTTGACGCGACACACAGTATCAAACGCCTTGCTAAAATCAAATAGAAGTAGCAGAGTGACTTTCATTGTCCATCCCAAGCCTGACATCATCAGTCAGCTTAATTAAGCCAGACTGCGTGCTGTGGCCAGTGCGGAAGCATGTTTCGAAGTTGTCAAGGTAAAGTTTTGGTTCACGATATTTACAAGGAAGGGTCCCCAGGTGTACCTCACCGATTTTGATCATTTCGTGATATGTTGTAGTACTCGAGAAAATATTAGACACGTGTCTTTTCTTACGTGCTAACTCGTCGATTTAAGGAGTGAAAATCACCCTTGAAGTTTACCCCCAAAAACAGGCTTTTTCTAATATCTCAAAAACTATTTGGAGTTTTTAAATAAAACCAACGCTAAATTCTTTATTATAAAAAGACGCTACTATAGGCACAACTTTTACCCCGAAGGGTGTCAAACCCTGTTTTTTTTTAGGGGTAAATGTGCAATTTTTCGCTATTTTTTCAATATAAAATTGATCAAATCAGCTAGATTTGGTTGAAAATTGCACTACCATCAAGAAAATAAGAAATTAAAGTTGACGTGTTTCGAGATTTACGAAGAAAAATTTTTTTCTTGATTGTTTTACCCCTGAGGTTATTTTTTTATTTTATCCTTAAATGAAAAATTAGATCCATGAATAATTTTTCAATTTTAAAATGTTTGGCAAGCGATATAAAATTAAAACATTTACTTCCTGATTTTTTTTTTCATTTATTTGTAGAGTTTCTTTGATGATTCATTTTAAAATTCTATAATTTTAAACTATTAATTTATAAATTATTCTGACAGTTTTAACAAGATTAGATAATTTCAAACAATGACATATTTCAGGATTCTTAAAATTTGTATCATACCAAAAATATAAAAAATATACTCTTCATTAAAAGTGCATTCATACGTAAACTTTATAGGAAATCTTATACAAAAATTATAGGAGTCATTAGTATTTTAAAATTTTCCAAATATATACATATATATATATATATATATATATATATATCATCTCATATATCACAATGAATTTTTAAAACACATATAATGATATGTTATTGAAATACATTTTAAATTAAGTAAGTATATCTACATATTCAATAATATTTGTTAATAGTACTTGCTATATATCATATGCTGAAGATAATGCTATTGACCTGTTGATAATAGTTATCTGTGATAAATTTATTTTTATTTGTAATTCTGCAACTTGTGAAAGCATTGAAATCGGCATTTTTAATTACTTTGGTCAGTTCTACTTTATGTTTCTTTGAGTTTAAAAGTGTACTTCAACGTGTTAAATATAACAGTATAAAATAACAAGAACAGTTTTTCATTTTACAGTGTTAAATTTTTAGAGTGGAATAAAATGTTTGTAAATCCCATGAACGTGTTAAACTTGCTTTTAATAACATTTCAAGCACTTAATCTGAAAGAAACTCCAATAACACAGCGAGAAAGAGATTTAAAAGAGCATATTGAACAAATTTTATTAAACTCTATGCATGAATTTAATGAATTTGAAGTTTATGAGGATGAAACTCTTGATTTTGCAGAACCTACAACCGCATATTGCGGCAGAACCTACTGCCTATGCAGCTTATAAAGATATTCAAATGCAGGTTGTAGAAGATGATGAAAGAGATAGTATTACAAATGAAAGTTTTCAGCAGTGCACATCAGATGTTGAAGAATTAGATCATGATTATAAAGCAAGAGCAGTAGAGTTTTGGAGAAGTGGTGTTAATAAAAATTTAAATTTAAAAACCGTATTATATTGAAAAAATAGCGAAAAATTGCACATTTACCCCTAAAAAACAGGGGTAAAAGTTGTGCCTACAGTAGCGTCTTTTTATAATAAAGAATTTGGCGTTGGTTTTATTTAAAAACTCCAAATAGTTTTTGAGATATTAGAAAAAACCTGTTTTTGGGGGTAAACTTCAAGGATGATTTTCACCCCTTAAATCGACATATAGTTATAGTCATAGTATGATAGTTAGCACGTAAGAAAAAACTTATAAAAAAAATAGTTATAGTATGATAGTTAGCACGTAAGAAAAAACACGTGTCTAATATTTTCTCGAGTACTACAACATATTACAAAATGATCAAAATCGGCGAGACCCTTCCTTGTTAGAGATTTGCTTGTGCACCAGCCACTTCAGCGCCTTAGACAGAAAACAGAGTAGAGAGACGGTAGTCAGTCGAAGCTGTTTGAAAGCTAACTTTGTTTAGTGCTTGTACGAGCAACGACTTCCAGGTTGAGGGGAAGAGTGCCTCGCTCAGTGACAGGTTGAAAATTTGACATAGTAGAGGAACGAGTATTGGCAGTGCTTTGGAGATTACCTGTGGGATGCCATCGCTTTCCCTGGCCTGGGTGTTAAAGTGTGATACAGCAGCTGACACACCCGACTCTGTGATAGCCCTTAAGATGAAATGTTCAGGGAGGTCTACACTCTCCAGAGTTCGCAGATACTCCTTAACAGATGTAGCTTGAGGGTCATTAGAGATAAAACTGAAATGTTTGTTGAGAGCATCTGAAGAGAACCGAGCAGGTGAAGGTGATTTAGAGGTGGTAATGCCAAGATTTTCAAGGTCTCTCGTGATCTCTGCAACGTCGGTCAACGTCGACAAGCGTGAATAGTAGTAGTTCAGCCTAGCCTCCTTAACCTGTCTATGAGCGACGTCCCTTGCGATTCTATAGAAGTATAGATCCCAAGGTTAATGTCTTTTGCAAAAACAGTCTTTAATGGGGCGAGATGATTTATGGTGTTTGTTAAGTTATCGTTAAGAATGGTAATGCATTCGTCAAGTGATGACATGGTGAGGGATGACCAGTCACATGCGCTAAGGAAGTCCTTTAGCTTCTTAGCACAGATTTCTTTGTAGTTTTTGTGAGAGTATGTAACAGGTACGTGGCGTGGAATCTGTACGTCGAGTGTGGCCGTGATAAGGTCATGTCCATTGATGAAAGAAGTGCCCGTCTTCCAGTGTGAGAGCAGGCAATCCTGCTTATCAAGCATAGGCAAAGCCAGGTGTCAGAGTCCTGTATGTGGCGGGTTGCACCATAAGGCACAGAAGTAAGAGAGTTCTCATTAATGAAAGCACTGATGAAGTTAGCGTCTTCAGATGAGGAAAGTTGATCGGAAATAAAGTCATCCATGATAAACTTCGTGGAGTGATTGTGCATATGCTTTGTTAGTTGCTTAATAAAATTAGATCCTTAGATAAAGGGTGCATGCGGAGGGCGATACACAACCCCCACGAAGATGGGCAATATTCCCTTAGCAGAGATCTCACAGAACAGATATTCCGGCTTACCTGGCTTACCTGATCATTCGCCGTCAGATGACGAGATAACGTTGGCTGTCAGTGAATGATGAGTGTAGAGGGCCACACCTCTTCCGTTTCTGTTTCTGTCCCGTCTGTACAGTATGTAGTCATTCAATGAAGGGATGGATGTTATCTTGTCACTTTGCCAAGTCTCAGTCATAGCTATTACGTGAAAGGGGGAACGAGTGGACAAGAAGAGCCTGATCATCTTAATGTAACCTGTAAGAGAGTTCGCATTGAAATGACAGACCCTCAGACAGAGAAGCTTTAGAAGCAGATGTGGATGTATTAGATAAGTTAGATAGTGGTTTTGTTTGGATGATATATGTGTGTGTTTAAGTGTGCAATGTTTGTGTTTACTATTTGCGGCGTCCGGGCAAAAAAGCTTTTAGTTGAGCATCAGTAGAGATGATAGTGGCCCGTTCGTTGTCTTCGCCAGAGCGGATGTAGATC
This sequence comes from Nasonia oneida, assembly GCA_037356405.1. Taxonomy (NCBI): domain Eukaryota; kingdom Metazoa; phylum Arthropoda; class Insecta; order Hymenoptera; family Pteromalidae; genus Nasonia; species Nasonia oneida. Next base: position 50,915 of record JAZHPH010000327.1, on the reverse strand, counting down.
CTCTCGTCTTTCACAAAGGTGCGGCATTCCCTTCTCCTCTTTGCCTCTAGCCTGGCCTTATTACGCAGCTTGTGGATGTCTGAAGAAAGCAGCTCATTGATGCTAATGAGCCCCTGGTGATCTGGGCAGAGAGCTTTTGCCTTGGGAACATCCAGTTCAATAGTGTGAAGCTTGCATCTCCTGGCCTTGGCCACGATGTTTAAGCGGGTCAGTGCACTAAATGAGAGAGTGACAGCTAAAGGTAGGAATCTGCTGTCACCTTGCGCGTTAGTAGTTGTTGCGTCAAGTCGCCCCAGGGTCCTGACGGATGCCACATCCCTTCTTAGGACCGTAGAATCCAGTGCAGCCAAGACAGTGAAAGTCAGGAGTTGCAACGAAGATTCTAGTGAGTAGGCCAGGCAAGAGATTACGCTCCTGCCTCCTGTTAACCTCAACTAGCACACTGCGAAGACTGTTAATTTCTTTCGCGGCAGAAGCAATGCTGTTATTATGTTGTGCTGCGGGGCTCCTTGACGACAGCTCTTGATATGGTGCCTGCAGATCAGCGAAGAAAATAGAGACAATAACACTGACAGTAGATGAACACGAAATAGACTTTCAGCCGACCATTAAGTACCTGTAAATCACCATGGACGCCAGACTAACGTTTAAGCCGCATCTCAAGAGGGTGAGCAATAGGGCAGCAAAAGTCGGTGTAAATACATCAATTATGTTATACGGTGCCCCAATATGGGCGGACGATATGTTGGCAAAGTCCTATGCACGAAAGCTGTCAACAGTTTATAAGAGAAGTGCATTGCGGGTCGTTTCTGCCTACAAAGCAGTATCAGAAAATGCAGAGTGCGTTATTTCAAGTATGCCGCCTATTGAACTTCTAGCAACAGAACGAAAAATTATTTACAAAGAAAGCCGGCGTGGTGACAATGCTCAAAACGAAGTTTAGAAATCTGCGCAGGAACAAACTCTAGCTGAGTATCAAAGACGATAGGGCTCCAGGGGAAGGGCACCGCCTCATACTACGTATTGCTGGCTGGACCAATAGACGAGACGGGTAAGTAAATTACTACCTTACGCAATTTTTGAGTGGACATGGGTGCTTTCGAGCCTACCTACACCGCTTTGAAATAGAGGACAATTTAAATTGCGCATTATGTTTGGAAGCAAACAAAGATGTGGAGCATGCCTTCTGTAACTTTTCGCGATACGAAATGGAACAAGAAGAACTCGAGTGTTACCTTCAGACTAGGGTAACCCTTGAGTCAATAATGACAGCTATGCTAGCGTCGAAGGATGGTTGGTGCGCAGTGAACAACTACGTAAGGACCATTCTCAAGAAGGTCATAAATTACGAAGAGAATAAAAGGGAAGGACAAGGCGAAACAACTAAGTAAAACGGTTGCTAGACGAAGGCCACTAGGTGGTAGAAACGAAACGGTAGGTCACAAAGTTAAGCTTTTACTCCCCCGGCCGATGCAGAAGAACGTAGGAGCTAGGGTCGAGTACCTCCTCAGATGGATGCCGAGGACCATAAGTAACGGAAGTCACATCAAAAATCCACTTACAGCGTCTTCGGAAGAAAAGGCAGACCCACCCTGGCAGGAGGTTATTATCAGAAAGGAGAAAAAGAAAGATAAGAAGAGGAAAAAGGAGATACGCAAAAGCACTAGTGCTAAGAACAAAAATAGCACTAGAAAACTTCGAGAGAGACCCACCAGACCTGATGCATATGTTATAAAAGCTGCTGAAGGAAATTCGTACGATGATATTTTGAGAAAAACAAAAGCGGACCTTAATCTGACGGTGCTTGGTAACAGCGTAAATAAGATACGCAAAACGGTGGCAGGAGATCTTCTTTTGGAGTTACGACGCACCAAAAAAGTAACAACGCAGGAACTTCAAGAAGCTGTTAAAGCGGTGCTGGTAAAAGAAGCCACAATCAAGAAACTTCAGCATGAAGTGGTCTTTGAAATAAAAGACATAGATATGCTTACCTCTGAACAGAATATTTTAGAAGCCCTGAGTAGAGAGTTTTCAAAAGAGAAGGAATTAGTAGAGGAGACGTCCGTAAAGACCCCCCGAAAAACCTATGGAGATACGCAGACCGCCGTCGTACAGCTGTCTGCCCAGATTGCCCAAAAGGCGATCGCACGGGGAAAGCTCAAAGTAGGTTGGGTTAATTGCAGAATCAGGAAGATTAGTCAAGAGATGCGACTACCTAGATGCTATAAATGCCTGGGTTCTGGCCATATCACAAAAAAGTGTACAGAGACGTACGACAGTAGTAAATGCTGTTTTAAGTGCGGAACGAAAGGACATGCAGCGAAAAGTTGCATGAACGAGTTGAGTAGCATTCTCTGCCGGAATAAGGATGAAGAATTAAAGAGTGACCATGCAGCTGGTATCTATACATGCTCAGCCTACCAAGCCGCATTAAAAGTACTAAAGAACTAACGGAAATAAAGATAGTGCACTTAAATCTAAACCACTGTGAGACAGCACAGGACCTACTCAACCAGTATGTCCGCGAGAAGGAGGTAGATGTAGCTATTGTGTACAAATAATACAAGGATCTAGACGAACTACCGTGAGAAATGGACACTACGGGTAAATCAGCGATCTGGGCATGTGGAAACGTTTTTGTGAAAAAATAAAGATTCGTGAAGAAGGATTTATACGGTCTAAGGTAGCAGGTGTCACTGTTTACAGCTGCTACGCTTCACCTAACGCTCCCATCAAGCAGTTCGAGAAACTGCTAGGTTGGCTCATACAAGACGCAGTAGGGAGGAAACCGATACTGATTGCAGGCGACTTCAATGCGTGGGCTGTGGAGTGGAGAGCATAAAGACTAACTACAAAGTCAAGATATCAAGGTGAAAGCATTCGCTTTTCTGGATTTAATCCTAGTTAACTAAGGATGCACCCACACATTTAGAAGGGGAGACGCAGGGTCTATTGTCGACCTGACGTTTGTTAGTAGCAGCCTTATTGGCTCAGTTGATTCATGGACAGTAAATGAGTACTACACACATAGTGATCACCAGGCCATGATAATAGAGGTAGGAATATCAAAACAGGGACCCAGTGCAAGTACAACAACCAATAGAGTTAGTTGAAAAACGAATGATTATGATAAGGAGATGTTCCTGTTAGCACTAGAAGAAATGCAACTGTTTGAAACGGCGAACAGCAAGGAAGAGCAGGTGACGGTAAACATCACCCAAACATGTGATGCTGCTATGCTTTGAAGAGTCGCATACAGTAGACGACCATCTGGTGGGACAAGGAGATTTCGAATGCACGTAGCGAGTGCCACTGGACCAGAAGACGAGAACAACGGGCGAGGAAGAAATACTATAAAACTGGTAGAGGCCAGGAAATAGTAGATGCATGCGGCCAATAAATAAAGGACGCTAAAAGGAGTTTCAAGAAGAAAATCCACAAAAACAAACGACGGTGCCCTAAGGAATTACAGAATGAGGTCGAACAAGACCCTTGTGTCGACCGTACAAAATAGTAATGAAGAAGATTAAAGGAAGCTACGTGCCTCCACCAAAATGCCCGGAACTATTACACTAGGTAGTGACCACACTGTTCCCCAGACAACTAGAATAGCCAAGTGTTATCGAAAGAGGTGTAAATGAAGAGGCTATCCTACGGAATATGCTTGAGGAATTGTTAGCCGCCTGCAGAAGGGTAGGAAACAACAAGGCTCCAGGGCTGAATAGCATTCCAAATATTGCATCAAAGCATGCCATTTACTCTCATCCAGAGGTCTTTGTAGACTTGTACAATACATGTCTAGAAGAGGGAACATTTTCCACAAACTGGAAGAAACAGCGACTAGTGTTTCTGCCAAAAGGAAAGAAACCAGGAGTCCTCATCATACAGACCGCTCTGCATGCTGGATACTCCAGGCAAGATTCTAGAACGCATTATTTGCGTCAGAATAGATCATTTTATAGAAGAAAAAGGTGGATTAGCGGAACACCAATATGGCTTCAGAAGGAAGCGTTCAACCGTGGACGCAGTTAGTCTAGTTATTGGCACTGCACAAACAGCGATAGAGGGGAAAGATGAAAGAGAGGAAAAAAGAAGTATTGCGCCATAGTTATATTGGATGTCAAAAATGCATTCTATTCGGCCAGATGAAGTGAAATACACCAGGCACTCCAGAAGCAGTATGTGCCCTTATATATAAGAAGGATGATATCTGACTACTTGAAGGACAGAATCTTATTATATGACACTGAGGACGGTACCAAAACGTATAAAGTTACAGAAGGCGTACCCCAGGGTCAGTACTTGGCCCACCGACTTAGAACATCATGTACGAGGAGATACCAAAGCTACAATTACCTGAAGGAGTAACAGTCGCGGGATTCACTGACGACATAGCAGTAGTGGTAGTAGTAAAACATAAAGAAGAGTTGACAGACATGGCTGAAGAGTCAACTCATATAATACACGAATGGCTAACAGAGACGGGACTGGAACTAGCCTTTTACAAAACGGAAGTTATTCTTATTTTTAGTAGGAAGAAGATGAAGGAAATCACACTGACGGTGGATGGACATGAGATCTTTTTTCAACCGACCATTAAAACTTGGGCATCACCATCGATGCAAGACTAAATTTTAAATAGCATCTGGAAATAGTCAGTGATAAAGCAGCAAAAGTTCGTGCTGCTCTATCACGATTGATGCCAAATGTAGGAGGGCCAACTCTGAAGCGAAGGTGACTCTTATCTAGTGTAACCACATCGATCATGCTATACGGAGCCCCAATATGGGCAGATGCGATGCGGGTGAAATTGTATACACGAAAGTTGACTACTGTGTATAGGCGAAGTGCACTAAGAGTGGCGTCCGCTTACTGTATGGTATCGGACAATGATGCCTGCATTATAGCAGGCATGCTACTTATTGACCTTTTAGCGTTGGAAAGAAAGGACGTATTCGAAGCTAGGAGACGATCAGATGACAAAAGCCAGAAGGAGATCTGGGATGCCGCAAGAAAGAAGACGATGGCTGAATGGCAAACAAGATGGGACGCTAGTGGCAAAAGGCGATGGGCTATCCGCCTTTTACCAAGGATAGAAGACTGGATTGGAAGAAGACATGGGGAAGTTAACTACTACATAACGCAGTTTTTTACCAGGCTCGGATGTTTCCGGGCGTACCTGCATCAGTTTAAACTAGACGACCATCCGAACTGCCCAATATGTTCGTATGCAACAGAGGATGTTAAGCACGTCTTTTGCGAGTGCTCTCGATATCATCAGGAGTGAGAAGAACTTGCGAGTTATCTTCAGACCAGAGTAATTCCTGACCATGCTGACTTTAGAGGATGGATATTGCACAGTCAGCAACTATGCAGCAGGTATTCTTAAGAACGTCAGAAAAGACGAATAAGATAGAAAAAGACGAAGAGGCTATGTACGTATGTGTGTATGTGCGAATCAGAAAATGAAGGATGACTATAGTGATGACGACTACATCAGCCAGAAGCGGGCAAAAGCCTTTCGCCCTCCCGCGAAGCATTGCTTGACGGTAGTACCACGGGGTTAAGGGGCATAGAGCTCGATGAAGGCAAAGAGGGCGTTTCTTTTTACGACTCAGTGTTCTTTACCTGGCCGTAAGAGGGACGGATTTAGTCGGTGTGAATCCGACACACGGCTGACATTGGGGATGGGGCTGTTTCGACGACTCCATAAAAAAGGTCATGCTATGGTCTTTCTAAGATTATCCCTAATACCTTTTTCTCCGAGAGAGAAACAAACACACACACACACACACACACACACAATATATATATATATATATATATATGGGTGAACCTCTGTGAGATCAGCCGGCCAAAATTTTTTTCTTCTGCAACCCACGGTAAATATGTTCTAAAAAGTGTTTCCAATGCCCCTGAATTTTTTCAAATTTTTAAATTACTTTATTCCAAAATGGCATGGTGCCAAAGATCAAAGTCAATTTTGGAAATTTTTGGATTTTTAGCATGATTTAATTAATTTATAGCTCCTCAGGGAAGCATTTTTTAGATATAACATATAGATACTTTTTTTTGTAAAATTTTCTTAAATTTTCATTAAAAATACTTTCAAAGTCATATATATATATATATATATATATATATATATATATATATATGTTATACGTACCCTATAAGCCATTTAAATCTTAAAATCAGGATTTGAGATGGTTCGATCATCCGGATCCTGACCAAATAATTCCTGGAGATACCTTTTTTTAGTCCTAAAGTACTTGTATAAGTGCCGTAATTTCACAAGCATAAGCCTCTATGCTAAAAATCAATTTAGCAGTCTATAATGCTAAAATATGATTTAAATACCACTATATGCCTAACAACAATATGTTTATGTGCAACGCTCACCACCAACAGATTTATAGAGTTAGTTTGCATAAAAAGAAAGACATTTTTGCAATAAAAAGTTGATATTGCATGGGTATTCCTTACTAGAAATATGCATCTTTTTAATAACTTATTAAAATGCAGTGTTCCGATAATATATAATTGACAATTCATTGCTTGCACTGGATAATTAGCAAAGAAATCATAAAACTTTGATCTCTTGTATTACTAAGATACATACTTATGTCACAGATAATTGATAATAAAATATGCACATTAATTATCAATTATTTAAATCAATATTTACCTATAAAAATTTTTATCCGTAAACATCAACATTAAAATATTTATTTATATGTATATAAAAAAATAATTAACGTATTGCCATAGCTGTGTACAAATATTTTCTCACTCTTGTAGAAAATTAAAAGTGCAACTTCTAGAATCTCAAAGTGATTGAAATTTGTGTAACTCAGATCTCGACGATAAGCATATATGCACCATCACCTCACATAATAATGCATAACTAATAAAGGTTTAGATAACATTATATCTTGTTGCTTAAGTAAATTTTCTCTGGCCAAATATAAGAATAAAAATCATATAATTAATAATGGTATTGTAGGAGCTTTAAAAATTATTAGGTTATTTTTGAAAGTATATATAGTTTATTTACTCTGTTCTGTGACATAAGTATTTATCTTATTGTTAGTAATGCAAGAGACCAAAGTTTTATGATTTCTTTGCTAATTATCCAGTGTAAGCAATGAATTGTCAATTATATATTATCGGAACACTGCATTTTAATAAGTTATTAAAAAGATGCATATTTCTAGTAAGGAATACCCATGCAATATCAACTTTTTATTGCAAAAATGTCTTTTTTTTTATGCAAACTAACTCTATAAATCTGTTGGTGGTGAGCGTTGCACATAAACATATTGTTGTTAGGCATATAGTGGTATTTAAATCATATTTTAGCATTATAGACTGCTAAATTGATTTTTAGCATAGAGTCTTATGCTTGTGATATTACAGCACTTATACAAGTACTTTGGGACTAAAAAAAGGTATCTCCAGGAATTTTTTGGTCAGGATCCGGATGATCGAACCCTCTCAAATCCTGATTTTAAAGTTTAAATGGCTTATAGGGTACGTATAACATATATATGACTTTGACAGTATTTTTAATGAAAATTTAAGAAAATTTTACAAAAAAAAAGTATCTATATGTTATATCTAAAAAGTGCTTCCCTGAGGAAATATAAATTAATTAAATCATGCTAAAAACCCAAAAATTTCCAAAATTGACTTTGATCTTTGGCACCATGCCATTTTGGAATAAAGTAATTTAAAAATCTGAAAAAATTCAGGGGCATTGGAAACACTTTTTAGAACATATTTACCGCGGGTTGCAGAAGAAAAAAATTTTGTCCGGCTGATCTCACAGAGAATCATCCATATATACATCTTATAAATCTCATATAGATCTCGGTAAGAATTTTAGTTATATGAGATCTCATAAGAGATTTTATTTAACATTTGTTTATAAATAAAAATAATAAAAAGCTTACGGATTATAGATACATCTGTTTGAATTGTGGCGAAATACAGGCGGTTATTTAAGTTAGAAATCTAGCTTGAAAAAAGAGTAAGGAGAAAAACTACCGAGACTTAGGCTTGAACCCAAGACCTTTGGATTTGTAGACTAATAACTTGACCACTCAGTTATGTCATCAATTATTATAAATTTACATTGTAAATCTCGTGATGTGATGTACACAAAAAACGGTATTTAAGTGATTAGAGGTAGCTAAGATAACTGATTACGAAGGTTAGGTAGTTCACTCTGTAACCATTATCCACTATATAAAAACTGCTGGTACATGGTGTAGATCCAGCTTAAAAAACTATGGATCGCGCTACCGGGACCTCGTCATCGTCCGTAACCACGTAACACCGTCGTAATATGAAGTTTACATATGGGTATAAGCCTAAATACAATTATCTGTATATGTCACATTATAAGATTTACAATGTACGCATATGATAAGTGATGAAATGGCTTAGTGGTCGAGTCATTAGCCTACTAGCTTGTAGATCTTGAGTTCGAGCCCAGGTTTAGACTTCTATTTACTTTTTCTTCTAAGCTAGATTTTCAACTAGAATAACCACCTGTATTCTGTCTCAATGTACGTTTTATTATCTGTACTTACGAAATAAATTTAATGCTAGATGGGATCTTAGATAAAATCTCATATAATATTCTCACACATGAAGATTGCCACGGATAACAAAAGAGCTCCCCTAATAGTGTTAGTACAATCCTGTCTTGACTTAAGTTAACGGTCGCAACCAACATTAACTTTTTTCTCCTCAATATAAATACAGCTAACGTCAAATAAAACTTTTTATGGCGGAATAGCGCATAATCGTAATCCTGAAAGTTGATTTTATAAAAGACGCACATACGCGGCGCGAATGCGAACATATTCTATTTTTAAAAATTATAATATTAAAAATTTAACAAAGTGCATGCGTATTTCTAATCACGTAACTCTAAGGATAGATATTTAGAGAGTTGAGTTAGCCACATTTTACGTTTAAAGGTTTACATGATCTACAAGACCTTGGTAACATTCTACACGTAATTTTTTTTATCATATCTCATAAATTGAGTCTATAGTATTCTATAATTATATAAGCTTGAATAATATTTTGTTGAATTAATCTTCCACAGCATAGAATAGGGCTAAATTTTGACATAGGCCTATAAGCTAATCTATACGAGTAATATTGTAATAGAAATAAATTTTTATCATCATTTTGATTTTGTTTAAATATAGGATTTCATCCTATATCTCCATAAGGAAACGTTATAGGGAAAATCATAGAATCTATATGAAAAGATAATTTATTCAGAATAGAAGTTAGGCCTACTTCTTTTACTACTATTTTTGGAGGACTTTTTGGATAAACACAAAGATCATAATCTAATAAAATCTCTTCATTTTTTCAAACAATTAATATACATGAAACAGAATATAGCAATATATCAAAATATATCAGAATATAACATACACTAAAATTTACAAATGGGCGAGTGAAGAGAGCAGGGGGAGTACCCCCCTAGTTTATTTAACAGTTGGTGTACGTATTTCAGCATGTTGAACAATCAAAACTATTTTTAATCTAATAAGATACCTAATTATTTATTGCTAACAGTACAGAAGATTTTCTATAAGACACTGATAGAGCTCCTGCAAGATTTGCATCAATTTTTTTATATCAAACCTTTGTTTATAAGAATTAAATACAAAAAATATCTGAATTACCTTAACATTAGTAATAATTGTAGGTCCAACAAAGTTTCCTTTTTCGTATCCTGGAACTTTTATTCCTCGGCCATCAAGAGGTAGATCAGCGCCTTCTTTGACGCTCGATTCAATCAATTCTAGAATTCTGTTCTTTGATTGAGGGGAAATGACCGGACCAAGATCAGCTCCCGGAACATGACCAGCATTAACTTTTAGGCGTTTGGCAGCATTAACTATTTCAGGAATCCAATCATTAGTTTTACCTACAAAGACAGCGACTGAAAGGGCCATGCAACGTTGGCCAGCAGCACCGAATGCTGCACCGACAATCTGCGATATACTCTTATTTTTGTTAGCATCAGGCATAACAACGCAGTGATTCTTTGCTCCATTATTGCACTGAACGCGTTTTCCACTTGCACTACTTCTTTCATAAATATATTTTCCCTAAACAGAAAAAGCTGGTAGTTAATTATCATCATAAAGAAAAGCATGCAAAGAGGATGTAAATTAGTCTAAACTAACTGCTTGATCAGAGCCGACGAATGATACAGCTTTGATGTCAGGATGATCACATATGAAATCGACCGCTTTATGCTGACCATGAATTATATTAAGAAGACCAGGTGGTGCACCGGCTTTATTAAAAAGATCTGCTAGAATCATCGAGGCACCAGGTACTCTTTCTGAAGGCTTGAGTACTGTCGTATTTCCACAAGCTATGCTAATAGGAAAAGTCCAGAGCGGAACCATAGCTGGAAAGTTAAATGGACATATAGATCCAGTAACACCGATAGGAACTTTGTAAGATATTGTGTCCATATCTGTAGATATGTTGTTCATTGACTCGCCTAGCAATAAACTTGGTATGCCAGCGCACATGTCTACGATTTCTACAACAAAATTTAATGAATTTACTTTACTAATAAGGTATTAGGTACATTTTGAATAAAATTATGTAATATATTAAGATTACATACGAAGACCACGTAGTACATCTCCTTCAGCATCAGCTAGAGTTTTACCATTTTCTCGCACCAAGTTCATTGCAAGTTCTTTCTGTTAACAAAATAATTGAGAACATTAAACATGCACGAATAATCAATTATGAAGCATTGCAGATAGTATAATTATAATTATAATTAAACCCTGGACGAATTTTCACCAGTCCGGCTTGGCTGGTCGCTAAGGGCTTAATTATAGGTGAGCACCATTCGCCGATCATAGGCAAAACATCGTGCGCCATATTTTAATCAAATGGGCGCTATCTATTGTCGTTAGTTTTTATTTTTTGATAGAAAATGTTATTCTAACTTGATTTATAGCTTGATTTAAAACATTGAATGATGACATTTCATATTTCAATTAGTATGCGTATTGTTGTGAGTGCTCGTTAAAGTGCTATAAAGTTGCAGTGTGTAATCATTAAAACTGCGCGCTTTGTCTGGTGGCTCGATAAATTGAGCGATTTTGCGTTTCAATGTCAAATTTTATCTCTACGTGATTGGGCCCTAACCGATGGCTAGTTCTCTTCATGTATTTTTGCCGATGGAAACTGGCCAAAATTGGACAGAAATTATGCTATGCACATAGAACGCTTTGCAAGTATATACTCTTTAGACATGTATTTATGAAGGCTTGTCAATTAAGGCTTATATAGTAGATTATTTATTAGTTGAGTTGATTATGTATTGATTATTTATTTATTGATACCTGAATGGAAAAAATAAGTAGTTCTTTACAGTAGCTTGCTGTAAAATCAGGTACACCGAAGTAAGTTTTAGTACGGTTACGTATATACTTGTATATTCCCGTACGTTTACATAGATATTTGTTAAAATTTGGAAATTTCTTGCTATTTATGCGTGATCATACGTAGACGTACTAAAACGTTCGGAAACGTACAGTAACTTCTACACGATTGTGTAAAAACGTATTTGTTATACAGAAATTTACAGCTTTTTATATTTCAAAAAAAGAATGATGTTGGCTCTATTGGTCTTTCTGCGGCAAGTTATGCGTGAAGAAAGAGAAAAAAACCACAAGAGTTTTTTTTTTCTTCCTCCGCATTTCGGTGGTCAATGCCACCCTCATCAGAAAACTGTTTATTCATATTAATATTAGGTACATGAGATCTTGTTTGAGTATTTAACAATAGCAAATAATCAAAAATAAATTTACAGAAACTGTAGTCGATCACCGGTATGTCTCGTTCCCGCCAGATGGCGGGGGGAGATGAGATTGAGGTGTTGGTCTCTCAGCTGTTCGGTCCCGAATGCGTTCGCTTGTCGATTTCGCACAGATTTTATAATGTGCGGGAAATCGAGCGGTTTGTTGACATTTTTTCTATACCGACGTCACAATTCTGACGTCAATCGCTCTTGTTTTGTTGATGTTTCAATCGGTGTATTAGATGTGTGTATACATCGCTGTACGCAGTTGTTGCTGCACGCATTTAATACACCGATTGATATAAAAACAAAACAAAAGCGATTGATGTCAGAATTGTGACGTCAGTACAGAAAATGTCAACAAACTGCTTGATTTCCCTGCACATTATATAAGCCGCGTGAAATCGACAAGCGAACGAGCTGAGAGAGTAATACCTTTATCTCCTCTCCCCCCGCCGTCTGGTGTGGACAAGACATATCCCGCAATATCCGCATGTATATACCAGCGATCGACTACTATTTCTGTAAGTGTATTCTTGACTACTCGCTATTGTTTTAAATTGTAACCGAGATCTCATGTACATATTAATGTAGGTAAGCTGTGCGGGTACCACCTTATGCGGGTCCCAGCTCACCCCCACTATTTGCGGCTATCAGATCACTCCCTCTCCCAGCGGCTGCTCCCTCGCCGAGCGACTACCAGCTCACCCAGCCCCCTCTCCGAGCGGCTACTAGCTCACCCAGTGGACTCATCCAAGGTACCCCTCTTTTTGCCAGCCGCGCTCGCGTAATAAAGAGCTCTTGCGTCTAAGTGTCATTTCGAGTCGACGAGTAGCAGCAGCATCATCATGAGAGTATGCGAGAAGAGGAACGAAAACACACGGGGTAACTACACAGCAGTTGCAGTCGAAGCCAGCCGACAAACGAGCCCGCCAAAGCCACCACCTAAACAAGAACGACGCTGATTGAGGCCGGAAAAAATATTACAATCAGTCCTTTTAAGAACTATAACCACGGCGCCGCAGCAAAGATTTTTACCGCTAGAACGTTCGAGAATCTTTGCCCAACACTGAAAGAGCGCGCTATAGGAAAATATGCGCGTGCGAACCGCGAATGCAAAGATTGTTACAGAGAGAGAACGTTTGAGAATCTTTATCACGCGCTATGCTGAAAGAGCACGCTATTGGCAGAGATGCGCGCGCAGTACAGATTTCTTGCAGCGAAAACGTTCGAGAATCCTTGCCGAGCGCTATGCTGAAAGAGTGAGCATACCCCCACTCCTCCGCGCGCGCTATTGGTTCGGCACAGATGCGCGCGAAGGAATAAAAGACAGCGCGCTTTGACGAGCGGTATCAGTCATTCATCGTTGGTCATGGCAGAAGCATCAGCAGCAGCAGCAAGTCGCGGCGGAGACGGCAGTCAGTAGGCGCGGGAGCATCGTTACCCTGTGCAAGTCGCTCTGCGGTCGACGCAGGCTAACGTGTTTCCGCTTTCAATGACTGTCCGGAAAAATCTGAACCCGGAGATGGGACGAGTTAAGGGGAGAGAGCGTCCTTATACACTGACTCTGAAAGAGCCGTTCGCCGAAACGCCGAGAAACGCGCACAAGCCACGACGACGCATGCCGAAACCTGCTCCTCAAGTGGACGAAATTCGCTGGACGCCTGCAGTTCATCCGCAACAAAATGATAGAGGTTAAGCGAGAATGTTAAATGATCTGCATCTTAGCGATGATGCAAGTTCATTCGGAAGCGCTCGCTCACATTGAACGAGACGGCATTCGAGATCGTAAGAAAATGTTTGAGGTGTTATACTACATCCAAAGTTTCTATTTCGCCACAAACGACGACGACGACAACGACAGTTAGCAGTAGTAAAGAAGCAAATCGGTCCTTTTCAGGGCCACCAAAAAATATTGAACGTAGAATATTCTATTTCCCCTCCACTCTTCTACCAGCACTTATATTCAGCGATGACAGCTGCATACTGTCATTCGCTTTTTGACTGCTGATCAATCGACGTGTGTTATCTAAGACGAGTGAGCATCAGAGAGCGAAAGGAATGACAAGAGCTTGCTAGTCTTAAACTCTGGATGATTCTGCAAATTGTGGGAATTACTCGAAAGATGCTGCTCTGTTAGCTCGGCATCGAGTCTCGCCAAACTCGAGTCGAGTTAGAACATTCTGGGATCTCGTCAACCAGAGATTTTTCCAGTAGGAGACAATCGGCCCTTTTCAGGGTCACCAAATTCTCACAACGTAGAATGCGACTATATGCCCCCACTACCACCATCCTCAAAAGTATAAGTATCTGCGCGAGCTCGAGAGAGCTCATACTTCGCAGACATGTCGAAACGACGACGAGTCATCAGACCTTGCGACTCTCCAAGGTCTCGACCACGAGCAGATCAAGATTCGACGACTCTTCACAACATCTTATCGGGAGGCGTCAGTGTAGATCGAGAGGCCTTATTTGCCGTTTCTAGCGGCATCTTGGCTCGGTACGCCAAGAGTAGAGTCACCGCCGCCGACTGACTCATCGGCGTCGTCGTCGTCGAGCTCATAAAGTCTTTAAAATATTTGAAAAAATCAGTCCTTTTAAGGACTACAAATCTATCTTAACTTAAGACAACGATTTTTTTTTAATTACCCGTGTGACCTTGAAAATGCATAAAGAAGAAGAATATGTTGGTAGTGAAAGGCCGTGGATACGAAATTCGTGGTTGACTAACAACTTTCACGGCATCGGCTGGGATGACGGCTACGTACCCTTCTTGCGGATGGAAGAGGAGCTGATCGATCGTGTAGCATACGCTACTAAAGTTTGCGTAAAGGGTGCTGAGAAAAAAGGCATCGTGAAACAGCTATGCTCGGGAGTTAACGTTGTGGACCTGACGGACTATGGCTGTCCACCACTGCGAGAGTTCTCTTCGAGCCGCCGTTCGAGTGGACTAGCTTGAGCATTGAGCAACGTCATGAGAACAGCTGGATCGAAAGGAAGCTGATTGGAATCCCTTGGTCCGCTAGAACGTTTGGCTACGACGACGTAGTGAAGATTCTCGAGAAAACTTTTAGGAATGCCCGGGACATCCACGTCAAGGGATTCGAGAAGAGGAGGTGGTTGGAGGAGAGGTTAGCGCCGTCGATTGCTGTACGAGTCATCGATATGGAGGTCTTGGGTTGTATATCACTCAAGCATTTCCTAAAGACAGGCGACTGCGAGAATCATCCTCTGCTCTCCTCCTCCGATTCTTAATGTGCTGGACGAAATGTTCACACATTGAGATCGTGGATGCAGATGTATCGCGATGTCTTTGGAGAAGATGTGTGTTACTAATATTTTATTTACTTGTAATAAAATCATAATAACTGTCGTTTACACGACAAAGTAAAAAAAATAACGTAGAACAAGCTTATAGTTGCATATCCCTCTCTTCAGCGCGTGCGCAGGCTGACGACGGCGTGTATTTGAGTCGTCGCGACCAAGCGCTAGTATTCACTCTTGAAGCCGAAGCGACAAGAGCAACATAATCTTCGCGGAGTATTATATTTTTATAATCGACAATCTGAGAGCATGCTCTCTGTCTTGACGTGAACGCCGAGGACATCTAGCGTTGGATGGATATTGCGCGAGCAGCCATCGGTTCGCTAAACACTCTGCTAGAGCAGCCAACGAATTCCGTTAGCACAATCCGACAGCTGAAGAACTTTCACGCTCATCTCTAGAGCGTTTGGAGAGTTCTCGAAGGCGGCTTGAAGCGAGGAGGTGGCCTGGAGCAGCAGCAGCTGCGAGTCACCTGGGATGATGTGTATTCGGCTTTCCAAAGCCGCATCAAAGGCGGCATCATCACTAACGTGCAGCACATTGACGTCAAGAGCTTCAGGAGGGATTCTGCCAGCATTTCCAAAGAGCAAATCGAGCCCGCTTCAGTTTAACACAAGTTGATCAAGGTCAATACCGAGCTCGCCGCCGAGTACATCATCACCACGACCGAGGAAAAGACGACTGCGATCAAGTACTTCAATACGAAATCGCAGTCGATCTCCCAGACTACGAATCTCGATACGTGGTTCTCGAACAACGTAAGTCAGTCCATCGAAAGAGACATGGAGGAGTTTCAAGAGGAGGGTTCCGGCTGGTCGCTTCGTTCCATTCTACATCTCACGGTGAACATCAACAAGTTTAATCCGGTGTGAGGCAGCTCCCACATCCAACTCCCGGAACCGATCAAGAGGAGGAAAGCCTGTGTCAACGTGCAAAACGACGCAGACGACCAGTGTTTCAAGTGGGCCATACTCTCAGCCTTGCATCCGGCTGAGGAAAATTTGAGTCGCGTTGGCAATTACAAAGCCTTCAAGAACGAGCTCAATTTCACGGGTATCGAGTTCCTGGTCATGCCTAAGCAGATCTCAAAGTTCGAGTGACAGAACGAGATCTCGGTCAATCTTTACATGCTGAAGAAGAAAGGTGGAGGACAGTTTGACGTGTCTCCGTGTCACGTTACGGCTTCGAAGAGAGAGAAGCACGTCAATCTTCTCTTCGTACAAAACTATTACCAGGACGAGCATTAGAATGACCACGACGATCACGATGAGAACATACCCTCCTTGAAATTCCACTACGTATGGATAAAATATTTATCACAATTGGTGTTGTCTTAGCTAAGCTCTCGCAAAGTGAAGCAATTCATTTGCGATTGTTGTCTGCACTATGTCAAACTCCCGAACGAGACAAATAAAAGGCTGAAATTCAAAAATTATCGCTACAAGGAGCGTTCGCTATTTGTAGTGTACGCTGACTTTGAATGCCTGCTCAAATCTATAGCAGACAAGTGCGCTTATCAGGAGCATGAATCCAAGTCGACATACAAGAGTTACAGGAAGACAGCTGTTGGTGAAAAAGAAGTAGCTAAATGGTTCGCTACAAGTCTTCACAAGCTTTGTCAAGAACTCAAGCAGCTCTACGAGCATCCAGTTCCCATGGATAAGTTGACTTGTGAAGAAAAACGCGAATACGCCTAGGCTAGAATTTGTCGCGTCTGCGATCGACCTTTTACCGAGCAGGATAAGAAAGTGAAGGATGATTGCCACTTCACGGGAAAGTATCGCGGTCCGGCCCCCAACGGCTGCAATATAAATTACAAAGACTCGCGGACGATTTCAGTTATTTTTCACAACTTGGGCAGCTACGACTCTCACCTCTTCATCAGGGTGATCTCCACGCCTTTCCGGTACGTATCGTGCTGTTGTCGCAGGTGAAAGAGCGCTACATCTCTTTCAGCAAATACATGGGAAAGAGCGAGGTAAACTTTCGATTCATCGACTCTATTCGCTTTATGGCCTCCTTCTTGGATAAACTGGCGTCCTATTTGCAAGAGCAGAAGACTGTCGAGGCGGTGTTCGCGAAGTACGAGGTTACAGCGCGCAACAGATCGATCTGCTGGAACATAAGGGAGTGTTTCCTTGCGAGTACGTATCCACGCTGGGAAAACTCAACAAGACTTGTCTGCCAGCTCAATCGGAATTTTACAGCCGCCTGATTGACAGCGACATCTCCAGCGTCGACTACGAGCACGTAAAGGCGGTCTGGCAGGCTTTCGACATTCAGACGCTCGGTGAGTACTCGGATCTATATCTCAAGACAGATGTGTTACTACTCACCGAGATCTTTGAGAATTTTCGAGACAACTGCATAAAGGCTTATGGTCTGGATGCGGCTCACTACTACACGACACCCGGTCACCGATATCAAAATGCTACTCTTTATTGAGCGAGGCATTCGCGGAGGTGTAAGTCAGTGCTGTAATCGCAATGCAGGGGCTAACAATAAGTATATGGTCGAAAACTAGGATCTGACAAAGAGGTCCAAGTACTTGATGCACTTTGACGTTAATACCCTCTACAAGTGGGCCATGACGCAATACCTGCCTTGCTCCGGCTTCAAGTGGAGCAAGGACATCGAGAACGCGAGTTTCTGCGACGTGGCTGATGACAGTCCCATCGGCTACATCCTCGAGGTGGATCTGGAATATCCAGAGAAACTCCACGACTCTCACAAGGATTTGCCTATGTGTCTGGAGCACAGAGTAGCACCAGAGTTGAAGCAAGAGAAGCTGATGACTACGCTGCACCACAAAGAGCGTTACGTCATTCACTACAGAAGTATCAGGCAGGCGCTTAAGCATGTTCTCCGCTTAAAGAAAATTCACAGAGCCCTCAGTTTCAATCAGAAGGCCTGGCTCAAGGACTACATCGATCTCAACAGCGATATGCGCAAGAGAGCCGAGAACGAATTCGAGAAGAATTTGTTCAAACTCATCGCGGCAAAACGATGGAAAACGAGCGGAAGCGCGTCGATGTCAAGCTCGTGAATAAGTGGAAAGGTTGCTACGGCGCTGAGGCTCTCATTGCCAAGCCGAATTTCTACAGCTGCTCGGTATTCGACGAGAATCTCGTGCGCAACTGACTCGCACCGAAATCAGCATCACCAAGCCAATCTACGTGATACTCAACGTTCTCGATCTTTCCAAGTCGCTCGTGTACAGATTCTACTACGACTACATGAGGAGCCAATTCGGCAACAACTGCAAGCTGCGCTATACCGATACGGATAGCTTGGTGTACGAGTTCGACACGTCGGACTATCCGCAAGATAATCCGTTCAAGATGCCGCGCGCTAATAAGAAGATCGTCGGTCTCATGAAGGACGAATGGAATGGAAAGATCATGACAGGATTCGTCGGCTTGCGCAGCAAGATGTACGCTGTTCGGATTCAAGGTCAGCAGATGTCCATCAAGAAGGCTACAGGCGTGAAGAGTGCTGTGGTGAAGAAGACGCTCACCTACGAGGACTACGTACACTACCTACTCGAGAACGCTACGATCTCGTCCCAACGACGACAAGCGATATTTGCTCAAAGGGGAAAACATTGATACGCTTCCTTGGGGCCATTACAAATTCCTCGAAAACGCTCGCAAAAGAGCGGCTGACGAGGTAGAGGGCGCCAGAAAGAGAGCGCGAGTTCCGAGTGGAGGGGGATCGCCAGTGGAGGGGAGCGATGGAGCGAATACAAGTCGAGCCGTCGCCGGCGAGAATTTATTCGCTTTGCAGCACTAGCAGCAGCAGTAGTAAGCTACAAATACTAGCAAGTGAGATAGATCAGCAGCAGCAGTAGTTAAAATGGATTTATCAAAGCTGAACAAAGTCGCCAAGTCTAAGGAGTTGCTCCCGACGAAGAAGATCATCGAGCTCGAGGAAGGCCAAGTCTACAAGGTCACCAAGCTCAGGATGGTCAACACAAAATTTGGAAGGAGAACTGTGGCTGAGCTCAACGATGTTGTGCAGGCGTTTCTACCCTAACGCTTTGCCTTAGCCTTCGACAAGGATGAGGAGTTCTTCAACAGAACGGCGGAAGAAGCTAGCAGCTCCAAGCTATTCCTAACCAAGAACGCAGGCAGCAGCAACATTGCATTCTTCTCTTCTTCCTGAACATTGTAATAATAATATTGTTTAAAATAATAATAAAAAAAGTCGTTTTAACGACAAAAAATAACGTAGTCACGAGGAACAAAAGATATTTGGTGAGGGGTGAGCTGTGAATATAAGCCAGGCATCTGCCTTCTCTGAATCATTAGCTCAACAGTCGCAGAACATTCAACAACATGCTCGCCGACAAGACGATAGCCGACTTGGAGGAAGATGTAACGTACATGGTTACAGAGCTCCAACTCATCAGCACTAAGTCAGGAATGCAAGCTGTGGCTCGTCTGAATGACTCATCGCAGCTTCTTCTACCATGATGTTTCGCCGTAGCCTTCGAGAACAAACTTCTACATACTGACAGCTGCAGTTAATACCTACAGACTATTCGTCACTAAGAAGCAGATTGATAGCCTTGAATTTTCTTTTCTTTGAACATGTATATATCTGTATTTATTGATATAGACCTCTGGATGGGACGTCTTCGAGAGTTCTTGCTCGTAAAAGCAGCCAGCGATAGGCATATCGCAAAAGTCTCTTAGTATATAAGTCACTGGCTTCGTGCGTCTGACTCGAGAGATAGTAAATATCTCGGTCGACCAGTTGACCGTATAGTCTTTTTCGATTTGCTTACTCGTACATTGACTTTGAACTTTGGTTTCTGCTGCTTTGCTGCTATCTCGTGTGCGAACTTTTTCATGACTAGCTCGACATTGGCAGCCGTCACATCCTTAGGCTTTATACCGATAGTACGATGCTTGCGACTGTCAGGAGTTTACTCAACACATCGTACCATTTGAAGCTGCCGCGTAAACTAAACTGCTTCCACATGGCATTTTTTAAAGTACGATTAAAGCGTTCGCAGATTGCAGCCTTGAGATTACTATACGTCGAGTACAGATTAATCTCGTACTGTTTCATGAGATTTCGAAAGGTGGAGTTGTAAAATTCTTTGCCACGATCCATATGCAAGTTCTTAGGCACTCGACCATCTGACAACAGTATGCTTTTCATAGCAGCTGCTACGTCATCGCCGGTATTTCTCTTCACGGAAATGGCCCAAGCGTTTTTCGAAAACGTGTCTATGACAGTGAGCATATATCTATAGCCTTTGTTCTCTCGCGAATAAGGTTGCATCTCTACCAAATCAGCTTGCCAAGTCTCGTCTAATCCACAAACATCGAATTTTTGACGCGTGTACGTACGACGAGCTGGCCTATGCGGCTCCTCAACGATTGCTTTCTTCGACATGTTCACAGCTCGTCATTTAGAGAGTGAATATTTCGATTGATTTGCATGATCACGGTTTTTATAGTCTCGATCTCGCTATCGATGCGTCTAAATTTCTTATCGATTTCATCTCGATACGCCTGCAATAACCGATCGATGACTTTGTTCGATTCTTCCTGCAAAGCGCGAAGATTAACGGCATCGTTTGGCTGCAACGCTGCAGCGACGTTGCACAAGCGTTTATTTTCCATCAAATTGATCATTGGCTGTGATTTTGAAGCCGTGGCCAGGAGGTCCTTGACTGCCTTCGCTACGCTTCAAGTTACGTCCGAACACGTCGATGATGAGAATGGCAGACTAGAGAGTACGTCTCAATATATATAGCCACCCTCGGTAAGCTTCTTGTTAATCGAATGAATCTCATTGGTGTGACTAGGATTTTCAGGTGACATCTCAGCTATGAGGAGACGAAGTCATTCAACCAGTTCATTTGGATCGTCCCAGTAAACGTAATCCATTTTTGTATCTCTCCTTGCGATTTTGTACGGAGGAAGCAATGTACCGCCACTTTTATTCTTCTTTTTCGACTTTGAGGGCGAGGACGACGTGTTGTTGAGGAGAAAGAGAGGAGCGATAAAGTCGTCATATTTTTATCACTATTGTTATAACGCAAAATCTTATCGGGGCGGAAATTCCTCCTGTGCACGCTCGACAATTCGAGTATTTCTTGATAATTTTTTAGATCTGCAGCCGAGATCAGAGCACGATTCGGTCGGTTTTCGGGAAAGTTGTATCATCGACTGGAATGACATCTCCATCATACTCTATTTTTGATTTGCCGAGTTTGTATCCGCCGCCGCCGTCTTGGTCCCTCCGCACACCGTAAACCTTATCCACATTTCTCCGTCGTCGTTGTCGCTGTCGCTGTTTGCCGATTCGAACGTCGTATCCGCAGCCTGTATAGTTTCATTCGCTTAAGAAGTCTTATTCTCCTCAGCAGTAGAATTGGTAAACAAGTCATCGTCAGATTTTATTATTTGTTCATTTGCAGCAGCAGACAATTTTTGCTTTCTAGCAACTGAAGAATTTACCACTAATTGTTGCAAGGGATTGATGATCGGCTTGAAAGTCTCACCCAACGCTCTCTCAAAGTTTTCTTTACTCTATTTCAACAGATGAAACTTTCGCTTAACTTCGCACTTTCACGAGGTGCTCGAGTATATGTTTCTGCTGACTACTATCAGACATGTTGACATATCAACGGTTAGTGATAGACTGTTATAGATCGCTAACATCGTCCTATATTTATAGCAAAGCAGTCAAAACTCTTTCGATAACGACCCTCGTTGATCGGACTATCTTTGTCGATATGAGAAAGGAGTGCTTATCGTCAGCCGAGCAGCTCGAGCATAATTCCTTGAACTGCGCCAATGTCATGTCGCAATTGACGTGATCTGCATAGAAGTGACGTAAATTCACGTCATATTGTCTAAATATAACCAGCAAATTGACATTATCTCTTACCAAGTGCTTCGGCACTTAAGCGTACGACTGCCAGGGAGCTTCACAGCCCGCTCTCTGAAGTTCATTCTCTCAATACTTGGCTATGACTGAAAATTTCCTATAAATTCCTATAAATAGGCTGATTTTATAGCCGCCTTCATCAGTTATCATTCGACCTTCGCGGAGTAATGATCATACACATTGAGAGTGAACGTGGTTTGGTGAACAAAGTGCTCAACAATATTCCTGTTGAACTTTATTTACTGAGCTATCAGTACTGTGGACCAGGAACAAAGTTAGCTAAACGTCTAGCTCGAGGAGATCAAGGCATAAATCTTCTTGATCAAGCTTGCAAAGAGCACGATATAGCGTACTCGCAGAATCGCGAGAATGTAGAGGCTAGAAATCAGGCCGATAGAGTATTAGCCGACAAAGCTTGGCAGAGAGTCATCGCGAAAGACGCGAAATTAGGAGAGAAAATTTCCGCTTACGCCGTATTGAAAGCGATGAAAATAAAATCAAAATTAAGAATGGGTATGACGAGTAGGAGGAGGAGGATGGCTACGACGAAGAGGAGACCATCCACGAGGCTGAACGCTATAGTGAAGGCAGCTTCGAGAACGATGATCAAGGGTACTAATAGTAACGAAGTCATCACATCGGCTTTGAAAGGAGCTCTCGATGCCGTGAAAAAGGCTGGTGGCAAAAATAACGTGGTCATACCACGAGTCATACCACTACCTCACAAAGTAGGTGGTTGTCTTTCTCTTTTCATACCCATTTTTGCTGGACTGAGTGCGGTAAGTGCTTTGGCTGGAGAAGCTGCTGGCATTGCCAAGGCAGTCAACGACTTCAAAGCTGCGAAATAGCAGCTAGAGAAGACTGTGACGTGGCCAATCTGGGGTGAGAACTCGCGCCTCAACCCCGTCCTGAAGCCTCGACACTATTATTTTTCTGTAGATCTCGGAAGGAGTTCCGCGAGGATTCCGCTGTTCGGGTTACAGCGGTGTGTAAGAGGACAGAAATCACAACTCGCTAAATTCTCTTTACCCTCTTTATTAACTCGGATTCGGCTTACACTCTCGGCCGTCGGCTTCGCGGCCGACTCGTCTTGCATGCTCTCACACACACACTCATGCGCGCTCTCGCACTCTCACGAGGCTTGTTGCCTCCGTACGCCTCACGTCGTGGCCGTTCGCTTGCGCTCGCGTCGCGCACGTTCTAGCGCTCACTCACACTGTCTCTCTCTCTCTCGCACACTTCGCCCTCACGGCCTGTTCGTCGGCCCGCCGATAAGGCAGGCCCCCGCTGCTTCCGCGGCGCCCCTCCGACCGCGCTGCGAATCTCCCTTCTCTCGACCCAATGCTTGCGCGCGATTCCTCGAACCCCACCCCCGCGGCTCTTTGTCTGGACGGATTCGGCCGCGCTGTCGTGACGCTCACGATTTAGGCTCCCGGTTTTCTCTCGCAAAACGTAGATAGCTTTCTCTCTCTCTCATAATTGGTTTTAATATGGAATTGTGATACGTCTTCCTCTCCCCTCGCCTCGCTTGACTCTCCACCAGACTCTCTCACACTTGCTCTCTCTTGACTCCTTGCACACACGAACGCGCTATCCCGACACTCACGATCTCGACACCCTCGAATTCGCGATACCACGGAAAGCTCGTGCGACTGTCGCTCAATATGTGCGTCTTGGGCAACAGTCAAACAAGAAGTGCCGCGGCGCGCCGACCGCTTCGGCGATGCACGCTCTCTCCGCTCCGGCCCGGCCAATCAGCGCGCGCGAATCGGTCAGTCCCAGGCTAATGGCCGTCGATACGGCCCCTTCCTCAAACGGCTCGACTTCCCGCTCACGCTCTCCCCTACGTTGCTCGACGCACGTACCCGCACACTCTCGCTACAGATTTCCGCGAATTCTCCGGACGCAGCCGGAGTTACAAGTGTTCCGCGAACTCTATCACTCTTCCAAAATCCGCTGCTTCCCTGAAGCCTTGTCGTCGCTCCTTGTCCACCGGCTTCCTAGATTCCTCGCCCCAACACTCGCACGAGAAAAACAAGAAAACACACACGTTAGCTCCAATCACGCACACGACACAGAGCCCGCCGAAGGACACGGCGCACGACGAGTCGCCTCGTCGCAAGACTCGTCGACATAACAGATCGATGGAAAATATCAGCGTGGGTAAGAGACTCTGTCTGAAAGCCACCAAGACTGGATTGGGCCTTGATCGTAAGCCCTATCGTGGAAGTGGTCTAAAAAAAAATTCTTCATTTAGCATTCGACAGTCAGTATGGATAGCTCGCTCACTCTGAGTCTCTCCATAACTTCATCTGTACTCTAAGCTCAATACTTTCCACCAATTGAGCTCTCGAAGCAAAAGATCTACGTTCTCGGTTTAGTTGAACTGCTAACGTTCAACTCCATTTTCAATATCGACACGGATAAATACAAGTTTTACATCGGTGAGGAAGAAATTATCTTACCTACGGGGAGCTACGAAATCGAGGATATCGATGTTTACCTTCGCGAAGCTATGACTCCCAAGGGTATATCGTTCAGTCTCAAGCCCAACAATAATACGCTTTGTAGCGTAATAAAGTGCAGTCATCCGATCGATTTTTGTCTGCGAGACTCGATTAGCTCTCTGCTGGGCTTCACCGAGCGCATCTTACCGGAGAACGTGAGCCACAGTTCGGATAGACTTGTAGCTATTATAAAAGTCAACGCTCTGCGAGTCGAGTGTAACATCACCTTGGGTGCCTATATAAACGGGCAACGCGTGCACACTATTCACGAGTTCTCTCCTGCTGTACCTCCAGGATACAAGATCATCGAAATTCCCTCGCAAGTCATCTATCTGCCAATCGCTGTGAGAAGCATAGATCAGCTTCAAGTGCGCATAGTCGATCAAGACAATTGCTTGGTTAATTTTCGCGGAGAGATAATCACCATCAGATTACACCTAAAGCAGGTATAATGAGTATCGTTTACAACAATAGCAGCAAAGTCGGAGCTGGTTATATAAGCAAGCCGACGAGACGCAGCGAGATCAGTCGTCAGCGAATCGCCAAAGTGCTAACACAACAAAACGTAGAGTTCCTGAAGAGTCTTAAATTCAGAGTACGTCCTCGTAGAAGATAACAATGCAGAAGATTCTGAGTATACAGGTACCGGTGACCTTCGACAAGTCTGTAGCTCACTATGAGTTACACGCTCATCAGCCCTACACGCCATCTGGATACAACAAAAGCGACGAGATACGCATAGCCATTCAACATCAAGACCTATACGTTCTTCCCTCGCGCAGCTCGCTGCACATCCACGGCAAACTGACGAAAGCCGACGTCAGCGCCGTGGAGCGCACGCGATTGGTCAACAACGCGATATGTTACATGTTCGAGGAGATTCGATACGAAATGAATGCCGTGGAAATCGACAGATCTAAAAATGTCGGTCTGAGCACGCTTATGAAAGGCTGGATTTCTTTCAATCCTAATCAGAGCTCGATGCTTGAAAATGCTGGCTAGTTAGACGTCGAGGAGACGTTTCAAGTGACCAACGATGAAAAATCATTTAGGGAAGGTGTCTAGGGGTAAAGAATGTCCGATGACGACGTCCAGGTAGTTCGCACCGTGGTTCTTGGTCTCTAGGTGTAAAAATCATAGGAGGACGGCGTCTAGGTGTACAGGGTGGCCCATGACAAAGTCTAGATGGTGCACAATATGAAACACTCAACAAAATTCGCTAAAAAGATCTAAAACTTAAAAAAAAAAAATTAACCCTAAAAAAATGCAAAGATTGTGCAAGTTACGTAGTAAGTATTTTGAGAGTTGTTCTTAATTGATCATTGTATAACTCAAACTTTAAGTAAAATAAGCCCTTTGATGTCCAAAAAAAGAGTTGTCTCTTTTCACTATTACATTAACATAAACAACAATAGAAAGCTTTCAATTGGTAAATTATAAACCAATCGTCTCTCTCAGATGATTTACCTATTGAATTCGTGGCCGCCGGTTCCCGTGAAGAATACATTAACAGGTGAACATAAACAATCAACTCAAGAAGAATTAACAGAGGGAAAAAAGGTGGTTATGTAAATTATTTTACTTATTCCATGTTTAATCAAGTGGAGGTTTCATTCAATTAGAAATTAGTGACAGTAGCTAATAATGCATACGCTTATAAAGCGTATATCAAGACGCTGTTAAAAGATGGTGGTGGATCTAAGAATTCTCAACTTTTAAACTGACTTTGGTATGAAAACACACCATAATTAATTGACAAGATCTCCGATAGTAATTTAGACTTTAAAAAAGTAGTTCTTTAACTGAAAAAGAAAGGTGTGTAGATCTGCAGAGTCATCATCATACATATATTTTTAATCAGGAGAAATATCTCTTCAACGGTTTTGAATTTCGGGTAAAACTTATAAGATCAAGAGATTCATTCTGCTAAATGAAGATAGGAAGTGATGTACATGCACTCAATATAGTGAAAGCAACTTTACTTATTCGGATAGCAAAAATAAATCCTGATATTTTAATAGACCATGCAAAAGCTTTATCAAAAGCAACAGCTAAATATCCGATGACTCACGTGAAAGTTAAAACTGTTTCTATGCGGGGTGATGTACTCGGAGAAACACTAGACAACATTATACTTTGACAACTACCCAAGGGAATAAAAATACAATCCTTTCAATTTCAAGTATCTACATTTTCTACATCTATCTACATAATATCTGTTGCAACGCCGGTACACTAAGCGAGTCTTGGGCATAGTCGTCCAGAACAGAGGGGTGGGTGCCTATCACCACTACACAGTGCGTCCTCAGGTTGCGGATAGAGAAACGGACCCTGAGAAGGAGGTTAACTGCGAATAAATCGAATAAGCAGCCGCGGACAGCCGATATGCCCGGGCGTGGGTGTGATGAGCCCACACTGGCGAACGCATTCATCTAGAAACACTACGCAAGCACCACCAGAACAACGAACACTCAACAATATTTCCTATTTTCACTTTCTCTTTCTACCTCACTATGTCTATATTCTATCTCTTTTAGCACACATTACAAAAATCCTGCTGTCGTGGAGGATGCGGGAGCGATGACAACTGCCACGAAAGGGGATGTGTAGAAAGATTCGCCACCTGGTCTTACGCGGTAACGAAGCCAGCGAAGGCGCGCTGCCTTGCAGGGGGGCGTTAGAATACGAGAATGATTCCGTAGTGTGTCCGACGATGAGTTGACTCCGTCCTCATCAAAGTCGGAAAGCTCTCATACTTAGTTCTAGAGAGGTATGGGGGTTATCACCTCTAGAACGGTTGACTCACCTGCGATCGGAACAGGATCCAAAACGCGCGGGTTTAACTTACTATCATGGCTCAAAAAAAAAAACAAAACCAAACCAAAACCAATAGGGACTTAAAGGTGGGAACGTGGAATGTGCGCAATTTATAGATTTAGTAGCAATACAAGAAACTCGGTGGCAAGATAGCGGGATTTTAGCAAAAGATAACTTCACCTTTATATTAGGGGGCGCGAGCGGACACTCCTTAGGTACCGGATTTCTGGTTAGCAAAAGAATTATACACGCTGTTAAAAGTTTCAAATTCGTGAACGACAGACTCTCGTATATCATCATCGAAGGAGCGTGGTACAATTACGTGGTTATTAACGTACATTGTCCTATGGAGGACAAAGAGAAAGAGGTAAAGGATCTTTATTACGAAGCTTTAGAACAATTAATCGACCAATTCGCGTCTTACGACACCAAAATAGTAGTGGGGGATTTCAACGCTAAAATAGGGAAAGAGGAAATGTTTAGGCCCACTATAGGCAAAGGAAAGTCTGCATGAAACCAGCAACGATAACGGTATTAGAGTCATAAATTTCGCGGCGGTAAAAGATCTTATAGTAAAAACTACGTGCTTTAAGCACAAGGATATACACAAAGCAACGTGGACATCGCCGGACGGAGCCACACTGAATCAAATCGATCACTTCCTTATCGATAAGAGGCGCCACACAAATGTACTTGACGTAAGAACCTATAGGGGGGCCGATTGCGACTCGGATCATTTTCTAGTAGTGGCCAAATTAAGAGCCAAAATAGTAGCCGGGAAAAATAGTAAACGGGCGAACAAAGTAGAAACCTTCGACATTGAAAAGCTACGAAACGGGGTAGAGCGAATTCAGTATCAAGTAGAAATAAGTAACCGGTTTCAGGTTCTCGAGGACACAGATGCACCGACGGAGGTAGATGACGACACAAACAGTCTATGGGGGGCTATCGAAAGAACGGTAAAAGAGGCCGCGAACAAAGTGCTAGGTAAAAAGAAAAAGCCAAAGAGCAAACCATGGTTTGACGAAGAGTGCGAACTCTGGTTTGAAAGGCGCAAAAAGGCTAAAGTAGACAGCGTTCACAATGGAAACGATAGGACCGTAGAAGAGTACCACGAAATAAGAAAGCAAGTGGGTGTGATTTACAGAAACAAAAAGCGCGAGTACCAAAAGAACGAGATTAGAAAAATAGAAACTAACAGTAAGGAAAATAACCCGCGCGAGATGTACAAAGGAATCAACGCTATTAGGAAGGGTTTCCAGAGTAGATCTCAATTAATGAAAGATGAGGGCGGAAATCTCGTTACAAGCGAAAATGAACTGCTAAAGCTGTGGAAAGGATATTTTGATAAGTTACTAAACGCACATGAAAACTGCGAGGAAACGGGAGATGAAATCCACACTGCTGAACTCCATATGGAAGAACCGACCTACAAAGAAGTAGAAGCCGCGATCAAAAAACTAAAAAACAATAAGGCCGCGGGAAACGATTCTATACCAGCTGAACTACTTAAATATGGGGGCACCGCGCTTACATTCAGAATTTTTAAACTAGTATGTGCTATTTGGAAAAATGAAACGATACCGGAAAACTGGAAAGAATCCATCATCATACCGATTTTCAAAAAGGGAGATAAGACAGATTGCAATAACTCACGGGGAATCTCACTTTTAGCTACCTGATACAAAGTTCTATCAAACGAAGATATAATAGGAGAGTATCAGTGTGGATTCCGGCGTAACAAGTCGACGAGCGATCAAATGTTTACTATAAGACAGTTGTTAGAGAAAACATGGGAACATTGCGAAACAATACACCAACTATTTATACTTTAAAAAATCGTACGACTCTATCAAACGAAGCAAAATGTATCAAATCCTTGTGCTCCCCGGAGTACCAAAAAAACTCGTGAAATTAATTCAAATATGTCTGAACGGAAGCACGGGAAAGGTCCGAGTAGGCGGTAACGTATCCGAATCATTCATGATACGTGACGGTTTGAAACAAGGTGACGGTCTTTCTACGGTACTCTTTAACTTAACGCTAGAATATGTTGTTAGAAAAATGCAGACTAGCGGGCTAGGTGCAACCCTTAACGGAAAAATACAAATTCTGGGATATGCGGATGACTTGGACATACTGGGGGATAACGGTGCAGCGGTAGCGAGAAATGCGGAAATTCTCATAAATGCGGCTGAGGACACGGGGCTAGAGGTGAGCGAATTGAAAACGAAATATATGATCATGGACAAACTGGGCATTTGCGAAGGTGAGGGTGATCTTAGAGTCGGAAATTATACTTTTGAAAAGGTTAGCGAATTCAGATATTTAGGCACAACCATAAATGATCGAAACGAAATTAAAGCCTAGATTAACTAGAGACTTCATTCGGGTAATGCCTGCTTCTACGCCGTGAATAGATTACTAAAATCAAAACTGCTGTCTAGAAATGTAAAAGTAATGATATATAGAACTATAATAATGCCGGTAATTTTGTACGGGTGCGAAACCTGGGCGCTAACTAAAGCGGAAGAAACCCGTTTTAGGGTGTTCGAAAATAAGGTTCTGCGGAAAATATACGGGCCAAAGAAAAATGAAGAAACCGGGGAGTGGAGGAAACTGCACAATGACGAGCTACACAATCTATACTCGTCACGGAATATAAACAGAATAATTAAATCGCGTAGACTAAGATGGGCAGGGCACGTGGCAAGAATGGGAGACGATCGTACGATAGCGCGTATAATGAAAGGAAAGCCAAGCACACCGCGACCTCTAGGTAGACCTAGGCGCAGGTGGGGGGACAAAGTAAAAAGTGAACGGACTTAACTGAAATCGGGAGGGAGGGTGCGCAATGGATGGGGTTGGCACAAAATAGAGATACGTGGAAGGCTTGCGTAGATGAGGCGATGAACTTTCGAGTTCGAAATGCCACTTATAAAAAAAAAATCTACATAATATTAATTTTCTTAAATTTCTGTCCAAAACGATATTACCAGTTCAATTTATTCAAATTCCTCCAATTCTAATTGAAATTTTTGTAACTGTCACATGAGTCCTAACTTCTAAGAATATACCTACCTTTTTTTTCTTTAGTGCTCCAATATTGCAATATTATAATGTATAGATAAAATATCGCACTTTCCAGATTTTTCAGGGAATTTGTCTAGACTTTCTGGAATTTCGGTCTTCCCGGAATTTTAACGCTGATAATAATCGCTATAATAATAAGTGTCGAATGGTTATATATAGTTATATATAAATGGAAAATGTGTAACCTAAATTAAGGGCCAATTTTACCGTTTTCATCGTGTAAAATACACGAAGAGAATTTGTTATTGTTTAACAACCCAAAAAACTGTCAAGTCAAAATTTTACCAGTCTTAGGTATAAAGATTTTCTTCTTAGGTGTAAAATATACCACTTTAATAAAGACTAAATATATTAAATAATGAAAAACAATTAATGATATTTTTAAAAGAAGAAATATATTAAAAATAATATATATATATATATATATATATATAATCAATAGCTAACGCTAAACCATTAAATTGAAAAATTAAATATTATTATCAGTATAATAACGTTTATAAGTTGCCCTGCCGGTTGCCATGCTACCACGCGCCCCACGAAACATGGCTTATATTACTACATTAATATACTTTTTCATTTAATATTTTTTAACTCATAAATTTAAAATTATCTTATTGTTATATTAAATTTTTATATTTTTACAATATTTATGTTTGCAATTAAATATATAGTATTAACTAATAAATAAACAGGACTGACATAATAACTTTGATAAACGTGCCATAATATAGCAACAGACGTCGTGTTAAGTATATTACAAAACCGAGTTAAAACAATCATAATGTCATACATCTGTTGTATGACTATAACAACCAATCGAAGCAGTTCAATTACCATGACTTCAACATCTATATTATATCGTGTCTTTTTCAAGGTTATTCGTGTTATCGTCAGATCTCGATGTAAAGAACATCTAAAAAACTATGACCGTCACCATGACGAACGTTTCGCAATTTCCCATTTATCGTCTATAGTAGGTGTGCATTGACGTCAAATTTAGTCCTTTTACTCTGATGTTTTGTTTGTCGTAAATAAAATCTAATCCCTTTAGTATTATGTTTAATACATTAAATCGCAACAAAATCAATATATTATTTCAATAACTAGATAATATTACTCAATAACAATACATTCTTCGAATTTAATTTAAATTTAAATAATAAGTTTTATGCTTTAATGTTATGATGTAATTACTTCTGATTTTAAAATAAAATTATATTTTAATAGTGGTATATTATTTTATTATTGTTTTTATTTCATATTTACATTTATATAAATTTGTGAATTATATATATTAAAAGTTGAATCAATGTTTAAATATAACGAGAGAGCATTAGCAAGTGAGTTTTTAGCTAGTTATAACATAAATTTCTTTTCACTTTATACCGATGGTACACAAATATCATCAAAACCACTGCAATCAAATTTCAAAGAGAAACTATATGTTGATACATACCACGCGCTTTATTCAGGTACCGGAATTCATTTTTCAAATCAAGGAAATAATATTTCAAAAGAATGTTATGCTCAAGGAAGCTGCTTGTTTGCTTTTGATTTATCTGCTGATTTTTCAGTCAATAGTACTTCACATTGGAATTTAGTAAAGCATGGTAGTATGAGAATAAAAGTTTGATTTGCTGAACCACTAGTTACAGTTGATTGTATTCTCTATTCTGTGGATGATAACGTGTTAGAAATTGATTCGTCGAGACAAGTGTCTCGACGATCACTTTATCGTTGACTTTAGTAGTTAATACGTGACAATAATTTGCTGAAACTAATTTCTAATTTTTTTGTGTGCAATAGATTAACGTCTTAAAGAAATAAGCTTAATAGCCATCTACATGTCAGCCTGAACAGACGTGTTAGTAAAAAGTTATTATGGATTTCATTATTGAAATACGAGGCTTCCATAACGATAAAGGCTGTTTAATTCCTA
Organism: Nasonia oneida; assembly: GCA_037356405.1. Lineage (NCBI taxonomy): Eukaryota > Metazoa > Arthropoda > Insecta > Hymenoptera > Pteromalidae > Nasonia > Nasonia oneida. The sequence goes on along the minus strand of JAZHPH010000327.1, from coordinate 18,454 downwards.
AAGAGGTAGCTGTCGCATCAGTAAACAAAAATTTTACGGTACATTGGGTGATCAGTCTCGTATGTAATTTTCGTGATATGCTAGATTAATCTGTACAAGAGGAACCGCAAAAGCTAATTTTTTACAGCAAGTAATGGTTCGAGAAGTTATAAATATGGATAAAGATATACAGTGCCCATCATTTGATAAACTTTCGTCATCACAAGCATATTGTATTTTTCATTACACGAAAAATTTTCCAACCAATTATAAATGTGCATTAAATGAAGCTAAAAGACTCAAGCGTTGATTTTTTAATTTATCTATGGAAAATTTACAAAAGCAATGTGTAAAAAAAAGAACAGTCTACAAATACTGGCTACTCTTCTTCGATCTCTTTCAGTCGCCATTTACGGAGTTTATAACTCGGATCAGATTCCGAAATTTCGGACAAAGCCGGCGATTATTGTATCTAATACGCAAGATTACACTAAACCTGGAAAACACTAGATAGCGATGTATGTAGATCAACTTGGTAATGGATATTATTTGGGAAGCTATGGAGCTCCACCGTTGATTCCTGATCATATAGATAGACTTCGGCTAAATTGTACATTTTTTAGATGAAACACTATGAAAATGCAGAGTGAAAATCCTTATGTATGTGGGCAGCATTGTGTAATGTTTTATTATTTTCTATCAAACTGTTTTCTGCACCCGAAGCATATAGGTAAGGTTAGGCTACTAGAAAGAGAGAGAGTAGAGAAAGCAGCGCGATAAGAAAGAGCGCGCTGACCATCGCAGTGCCTATAGAGACTCTACAAGGAAGAGAGAGACGGGCGACACTTTGACGGTCGTGGCACTTTGAGTGCCGTGAGGTCTCGTCGCCTGTTGCGAATTTTGTAAGCTCTCGTTTGTCCTCGCTATCGTTCCTTTCACGCTACCGTTACCCTCCGCTCAAGCTACCGTTTGTCTTTTTCACGCTCTCGCTCTCGCACAATTCCTCGCTATCGTTGCCCATGTAGTGTGCATATTTCCTCGCTATCGCTCTCCTCTCGTATTGTACCCCCCCCCCCTCTTTTCCGCCCCCCCCCCCCCCCCCCGCCATTCCAACCAGCTACCGATTACTGTGTGTTACCAAGCTACCGTTAGTAAGTAAGTTAGCGATTAACTTAGGTTAGTTATTATTAGAGTTTCCGTTAAATAACTGTTAGAATGCACGAGTGTGCACGGAGACGATGGGCAAGTGTTGTGTGTCGTCGCGCGGTCGTGTCGAGGTCGTCACATCGTGAAGTGGTCTTCGGAGATTTATTATAGTATTACGAGTTTTTCACGACGCGGTATATGGGAAAACAAGCGTCAGATGGGCCGGGGAAATCGCATAACTCGCGAGAATATACCGCCACGGACGCGCTGGTCGTCGGGGCCGGTAGGCGATCAGAGAGGCGAGGCGGGTATTCGCCCGCACCGACAAGTCGGCGGACGGCGCGCTGACGAGCGTGGCGGTGGCATCGATTGTTCGGTAGGCGCGGGTGATCTCCCCGGAAGGAGGTTAGAATTATTAAAATCATTGCGGGGCCGCGTGTAGAAATTCGCTCTTACTCACGATGACCTCGAGTCGGCGGCGTGACGTGCCGCATAGTAGTTTAGTTAGTTCAGCTTATCGCCTCTGGACTGTAGAGGCCGCAGGTTTTCGGCAGGTTGCCGTGGCTGTTAAGAGAGAACATGAAGAATAAATACGACATATCATATCAGCAGCAAGCCTTAATGAGTTTTATGACCCACGACCCTGTTCGATACTCCACCCATTCCTTAGAGCTAGCCGAGCTCACCTCCCACGCCATCAGGTCACAACACACGGTGGCGCTCACACGGAAAGGGGATCGCGGGATCCTTGGCATCTCGATGCCTGGCGCCCTGGGCGTGACGGTGCGCGAACATAGACTTAAGAACGCTGGGCTGCGCTAGCAGACCCCAGTGTTTTAATATATATCCTTTTTGTTGAGATAAGTATATTTATTATATATAAATAATGGATATGCTTATGATGATTAATTTTCTCTGCTGAAGTGAAAAATAAAGATACTAGAGTTTCTATAAATATTGATACTAGTAGTATATGGGCTGGTATGGAGAGACTGGGCGTGGCCTAGGTGACGTCACCAGTCCCGTGGCTGGCGCCAGTTGTTTATGTAAACAGAAGCCCATGTTTATATCAACAGTAGCTGATAAGGTTAATAAACATGATTTACGACCGCTACTGTCATAAACAGTCTGTCATCGATGGGTGGCTTTTGTTTATTTATAAATAATTATAAATAATTTTTAAACAAAAGCTATATTACGCATACGATGCCAGTCCTCCCCCTTTTACCCAAGCAGACCCGAGCGCGACTCTCTCTCTCTCTCTCTCTCTCTCTCTCTCTCTTTCGCTGTCTACTCCATACCGGCCCCGAGCTCGAACGCACGTGCGCGACTCTCGCTATACCAGCCCGTAGCCTCCTCTCCTTCTACACTATAGTAGCCCCTGAGCTCTGGCGCGGTGTCTCCCGCCGCTGCTGTACCGGACCCGCTTCTCTCTATCTCTCTCTTCCCTCTCTACGCCATACTTGTGCGCGTCCGCCGTCTACCTGTCGTATACCTGCTGTTTGGCCCTTGCGCCGGCTCTGATCCTTTCTGCGAGGTAATAATATGTAACCTGTATGATTTCCTACTACACGGTGCCGCAAAGCCTACTCTAAATTTCGGCTTTGGGGTTTATTGATGGGATTTGTACACATTAAAATAGAGAAATTTTTGTTTGATACACTCTTATATTTATTTAATAAAACAGTAAAAATTGAATACATGATATATTTATGCGCGCCTGCGTATGCGCGCCTGCGTATGCGTGCGTGTGTGTGTATATGCGTGTGTGCGTAGAACAATAAAGCATATTTACAGCTTAGAAACTAACGATTGGAGATGAATAAAAAGAGTTATATCGGAAACATAACGTCGTACACATCTTTTACGATTCTGGCTTAGCCAAATGCATAGATTTCTGTTAAAACTACATCTAAAACGTCGACGCTTACAGTGGCGAAATTCAAGTTTGTCTTAACAATTTCGTCGTTTTTATATTTATGAAGGGCGTAATATTGTTTGAACGAGTTTACGTTTTACAGAATTTCACGACATACTTCAGCCTCTTCTCTTTTCAAAGCGTCTTTTATATAATCTAAAATTGAGTCCACGCCGCGATTAACTTATCCCGAAAGCTCCTCGAGCTGTTTAAAACGCAAATCGATGCACTCTTTTACCTGTTTTAAGCCAGCGAACGTTTGTTGATGCATAATTACACTAGGCGGACTCTCGTACTTTTTCTGCTTCTTGCACGCAGGCTGTGCAGGTGGATGCTGCTGTGTTTCCTCGTCATGGCCGCCGACACTGCTGATGAATTGCTGAGCGTTGTGGGTTGTCATTTCTGCTGTAGGTGCTGATGTTGCTGTTGGCCTCTCATCGATGCCGATCGCCCTTGCTCCGAAGCTGTTTGTGAATGTGACATCGTGATTTGGAAGGAGGATCTTGCTAGGATTTCCAAAATCCTGGTAGAACGCGAAGGAGTGATTCAGATATGCATCCATAGTATCCATCTGATCTTTGATCACTTCCCAGCTGTTTGTGTCGAGTGTCACATACTTGGTTGGCGATCCATTGGCACAAATTTTTAACACTGCTCTGTAGTAACCGCCGTAATACTCCAGGCCTATGGTTGCACGCTTGCAGTTTGATTTGTTGAGCGCGTACGTCGTCGAGTACAACAAGTTGCAGGTGATCGACTTATTTTTCCAAGACTCGGCACTTGGTGGTGCTGCTGCTGCTGAATCCATTGCAAAGATTTTTTACGCACAAGGTCTACTTGACGAGAGTGTTCTTACGACTGGTGGCTGGCGACTGCGCCACCACACTTTTATAAAGCATGGGACGACAAAGAGCGAGCGTCAACGAGTCGCAGATCTTTCTAGAAACGGCCGTTACAGTATTTACATTCCATAGTGAAACGAGACGCGTTTGATATCGATAGAAGTTGTTTTGTTTAATCCAACCGTCACAGCTAGTACGTTTGTATAAACTGCTCAGATAATAAACATCCAGTCTTGGCTGTGCATATCTGATTACAGTAACCCCGTGCTGTAGAACTCGTGCGTGGGAATGCGTTGACTCGATGATGGCGATGACGCATTGTTTTATTTTGCATTCTTTTCATGAGCCTTCGATAAAACTTAACGGCTAATGCGTCATTCTTGACAAAGTCTGATGAAAAAAAACGTAGATATTTTCGCAGAGAAATGCCACTACACATATGATACAGAAACATAATGCAGTGCTCGCTACATACTTTAGAGTCGACGCTCTGCACTTGTTTTTTATTCCAATCGAATCGCGTGCAGTTTTTTCCGAGTCGATCAAGATGATGCTTTGATACGGGTGCAACTCCATAGCTGTCAAAGTAAATTCCATATCCATTTGTATCTATAAAGATGGCAACCCAGTGTGATCCTGGCTGATTGGACGTGTCGAGATTCGTTACAATAGCTGTCGGTGTGGATAGCAATTTCAGAACGTGATTAGCAGCGTAAACTCCTACTGAATCGGCTTTTAATCCTCTAATAGCTAAGATTATTTGACGCGTATTCATGTTGATGGTGCATCTACGTACTCTTCTTCTACCGCACCGTCTTTTTTCTCGTCAGCTTCTTTTTTAATTCCGTCCACAACATCGCTAGCACGAAATCTTTCGGGATAGTGATATCTCTCCATCTGCAGCCGATCGTAATCTAATATAGCTTGGTACATTACTTGGCTATTTATGTCGTACGGGTCGCTTCGATGAGGACTGGCAACGATTGCGTGTATCCACCTTCTGATTTGATAGGCTCGACGCAGTGCGCAAAAATTTTTCTTGTTCTCGAATTTCTTGATACCATGGCTGGTGCACAGCAAGACGTTAGGGAATTACACAGATAGTTCGTCAAACGAAGGCGCGCTAAAATCTTCTGAATTTGTGATTCTTCGAGCCACTACTTTTTCCAAAAACTTGGCTTTTGCCTGGCCACGCACGTATATACGACGCGCGTCTTTCACCAAGTTGCACAGATTTAAAATATTTGCGATTTTCCAGCCCTTTGTTCACGGTAATAGGTGCCGTGGCAGTGCTCACCGCATTAGCTGGCGAATCGAAACCACCGCTCGTGTCGTCGTACCACAGACTCGCTGTAAGATGTGACTCTTTAGCAGCCGGAGCGTAGTTGAGAAGCGTCTCGATGTACGCTCTGTAAGGATAGGTGTTATTAGGCGGCGAAACAATTTTCTGATTGAAAAAAACGTCAATCTGATTGAACATTGAATGCATGAAATTGTTGATCGGTCCGACTTTAAGGTCTTCGGTCGTTGCGGTAGCCTCGTCAGCGGGTACGATTTTAGCTTGAACATGAAGCATAGTGTGAGCCAGATCAAAGTAATGCTCGCTACCTGCCGGCACGACAAATTCCAATGGTGCGTCGACATCGTCGCTAAGAGACGACACAGGCTTATAATGCAGAAAGCTGCTGCTTTCAATTGACGTTTGGGTGGCTGGAAGCGTGAAACGATCCAGCTCGCTGGACATGCATTCCGTCGAGTGAGAATGTAAAAATGCCATTTTTACCCCAAACTAAATACGTCTAGGACCAAAAATATCCGTAACACTTCTCAAACTCTGCTGCTGCTGCTGTGTACTTCTCTTTTTAGGCCTCTTCTTCGTTTTTCTCGTGACTCTCTTCTTCCGTCCTACCGTATGTTGTTTGCGTTTTTTGTTAGAGCCGATTGTATTCGATGTATGCGGCTTTCTCAACTGACGCCTTCGATGCATTGTGCGTGATTTATAACCAGAGCCTTTCATCATTTCTGCTATCTTTTCACCGGCTTTTCTCTTCAATTTTTGTCAAGACTCTTTAGTACGATATTTGAACGCCTCCTTGAAATTCGAGCCGTTGTTTGCAACGTCGTCCAACACGTTGATGCCTGTGCGCACAGCCTTTTTGCCCACAGCTCTGGCACCGGAAGCGATGTACGGAAGAATTTTGCGAAATAAACCTCCGAGCCACGCACCTACACCTCGTCCGCGCTGATACGTTGAACCGGAATAGACGTGTCTCACTCCTCCACCGCCTACTTGCTCGTCGTAGTAGCGTATGTAATGACTCATCGTGACATAGCATTGCTCTCTCTCTCTCTCTCTCTCTCTCTCTCTCTAGCGATTACGTTTAAAGTGAAGCGTAACCGTCAGCGTTCCATATTCGAATGGTATTCGCACTCCGTGCTGATCCCTTATATCTATGACAATCGAGCGAAAACTGTGATGTAAAAGCGGAATATAATGAGCAGGTGCAAAATGTCTCACGATATTACTGCCGAATTTGTACTTTGCACTATCCACGGAAACTATACGCAGTAGAGCAGCTTGAGTGTCGCCTACAGTGTGTGGCTCGTATACATCCGTGTACACGTAGAGCTGATCGGGAATAGCTCGGGAAAGCGATGCTGGTCTGTTTCCTAGTGCGACTACACTACCCATTGACGATGTGACAAAGGTGCCATTTTTTCGCCTAGTCTCGGAATCTTCGAAACCGAAAATGCGGCAAATTTTTTCGTTAAACGTTGTCTGATGCTGATCATCGCAGGCACACTTGCGCTGTAGCATGTAGTAGCCCTTTTGAAAGGGTGCAACTTCGAGACGCAGATGATCGTGAAAGGCAGCTGATTTATTTATTTCGTTGGCTAGTTGCTCGATCTTGTCGTAAATACCGTGCGGAAAAAAATACGTTTCCTGCTTTGCCTTTTCCGACTGTTTAAACGTGTAAAAGGCATCCGATTTTTGAATGTGCATGACAGTGCTCGGCACGTGAATTTCGACGAGCGCAACGGACCAATTCCCGCTGAGTCTGAGCTCGCGCGAGAGCTGCGTTGTAAAGCAGCTGGTGGCGTTTTCGCTGTAGTACGTCATACTGCTGTTGCTAGGCAGAACTAGGTAAAAATCGTTCTGGTCCATTTTTAAATTGTTTGTACTTCAGAGGCTTTGATCCACGAGTTGAATTTGTCCGGATAGCCAGCCCACTTGACGAGTAGCTGCTTCTTCGAGCCACGACCCTTTGTACGAATTACGCGTTCTATTTTGAATTGCTCAGCAGCGTCCGACATGCGTTTCGTGCCAATGTGAGCGAGCTCCTCGAGATAGAAAAAGCCGTCAATCTCCTCGCCGTTCAAATCTTCCAGGATAAACGTTGGTAACTGCTGTCTGTTGGATATGCGCTTAATCTCGAAAACTTCCTCGCTTTTTTCGTATCCCTTCTCGAAAGTATTTTTCGTGCGACTAATGCGTACGTAAGATCCGGGCTTGTATTTATTCATTACACCTGACGCCATCTTTTCGCGATTCTTGTAAGTTGATTGCAGATGAGCTCTTTTTGCTAAATTTTCGCGCGCTTTCGCAGCATTGTAGATGCTCACGTCACAGGGGCGCATCTTTGTACCGCTGTGTTGCGTATGATTGTAAGCCTCGATGATTTTCTGCACCACGTCGATGTAACGTTGCGTGTTATTGTGAGAAAAGTATCGCCACATTCGTTCGCGTATAGTACGGTTTAGTCTTTCCACCACAGCCGCTTTGATATCGGGGTTTCGAGCAGTACGGAATTTGATGTCGCCTTTTTTAAAAAATTCCTGAAACGCCGAGCCTACAAACTCCTTACACTTGTCGGATTGTAAGAGTATCGGGACGCGACCGTTGCTGCGCTCGAGTATTCGTCCGAAGGATGCGGTGACGTTGGCTGCAGTTTTATCGCGTAGAGGCTCCAGCCACGCGTGTTTACTCAATACATCCACCACTACGAGTAGGTAACAGTATCCGTCGTTGTGCTCTTTGATCGTGGTTAATTGAAGCAAATCGCACTCCCATACGTCGTCAATGTTGCTCATGTTGTAACTTAATCGCGGAAATTTACGCTTAACGGGTCTGTGAAGAGTATAGGCGTCTTGATTACTAAGCCACTCGTATATACGTTCTTTCTCCCGCGTGTCAGCCGCGCTAAATAATTTGCCTTTTCGATTTACACGCACAAGATTGCGCGCACCCGCGTAACCAGCCTCGTGCGAGACATCGTAGTATTGCTGCTCGTACGACGACGACGACGACGAAGACGACGCCATGCTTAAAAGTTTGCGAGACGTAGCCACTTGTTCTTTGCCCGATTTCTCGTCAAAGCAGGCGATGCCGGTGATTCGTTGCTGCTGCTACTAGCGTTGTGTATTTCCATCAACGCGTCGATGCTCTCTTTACTAGGCAGTCGTCGTTTCGCTGTATTATTCGGCTCTGTCAAATTTTTACCAATTTTCACTATTTCCGGGTTTCCAATCAGCTTTATCGGTGTGTCGACTGTCTTGATGAATTTGGCGAAAGGTAAACGACCGATGGACACTTCCGACTGATCCAGTGTTTTTTTACTGCGTGCGACAACGTCGTTAATCAGTTCTATAATGTTGGAATCTTGTATGGGCCGACCGTCTATACTGACTCTGCCAGTGCTATCCCACTTGAGACGATCGCCGGCAACGGTTTTCCAGTGTTTCAGCAGAAGCCGCGTTTTTTGAGCGTAACTCTTGGGCACGCTGTCGAGTATAATTTCTTCAGTCATTGGTGCCGATGTCGCCTCTATTTCGTCGACGTCGCGCTCGTAATCGTGTTCAGCGTGATGTTCGGAATCTTTGAAAAACAGATATCGGCGCAGTACTTGTAAATAATTTTGACATTTTTCACGCTCACCTGTAAATTTATTCGAATGTAGAATCGTGTGCATCTCGGAATCGAGTCTCGAGAGATTGTCGCCGCACGTTTGAACAGAGTTCTCACACGATTCGTTTATTACTGGCGGTGGTGGTGGTGCTGCTGCTGGCTGAACGTTTTGCATGCGCGAAAACATATCTTCGGGCACGATAATCATTTTTCTCGCACGATCCATCTTAGTCTTCCGCTGCTGCTGCTGAGTTTGAATTGAATAACTTCGAGACAAGAGCCCCGATAATAGGTGCGAGTAGAAGCGGCAAAAAAGCACCACCGTGCTGTACGAGAACTCGTTTCTTCTTCTGCCAATCGCTGACAGATTTCTTATTATTGCAAATAGTCCATTTTCTCAGCACGTTTTTGTGCTTTTTGAGTCGTCGTTTATGCGACTCTTTGATTTTGATCACACCTTGCAAGATATTCAAAGCGCACTCGCATATGCAACGCACGAGTCTCTTGTCGGCTGTTCGTAAAAGAGCAGTACGTTGTTGGTCGTCCGTGTGACAAAGAGCGTTCAGTACAGCTACTCGTTTTCTGTTGAAATGCTTGGTGTCGAGCGTAGCCACGACGGGTATACAACAGCCAGCCTGTTTCTTCTTCGATGTTGTTGGCACCATAGCTTCTCGCCTACTGTCTATGCCGAGAGCTCTGCACACCTATTTTGTATTTTCACTTTTTACCGAATTTCGGCACGTAGGCGTACTGAATATCGTCGCTTGGGAATATACACGTGCGAACCCTATACTCGTCCATGGCCGCTTGAGTTAGATCGAGAAAAAGATACGAGTGAGGTCCGCGCGTAGCGTCTATGTATCCTCCTGCAGAAACCTCGGATCTTCCGGATAAATTTGTCGCGCGAGATGCCGAATCTGAGCTCTGTCGCGAGGATTTTTAAATATAACGAGATACTTTGAATTTAAACTTATGTCGCGCTGAGACTTTCCCTGGTGAAAAATATTCTGCGTCACCAGAAAGACCGACAAATTCAAATGATGAGACGAACGCGAGAACAAATCCAGAACTATATCGTTCGATGATTCTCGCATCAAGTCGTCGAGAATCAGTAATTTTTTCTTTCCCGTGTCCACGGAGTAATCGCTTCGCTGTGGAAGTCCCTCTCGAAACTCGATAGGTACAGCAGCACTCCCGCCAACTTTGAATTCACTGCGGTACGTCTCTTGCCATTCGGTATAGTAGAGCAGACCCCTGTCGAAGCGAGCATCGCACATCTCCGGCAGATGCTCGAGAAATTTTTTCAGAAACCAACTTTTTCCAGCTCCTGTCGGTCCTGCTATGCACGCCGTAAAAGGATGCTTTCAACGCGTATCCATCTTTTCGACTAAAGCGCTCTCTTCCGGAAAAGCGCTTTTTATTAAAATTATTCCTCCTCTACCGCGGGGGGGGGGCGGCGGCGGCGGCGGCGGGCGCGGGCCGCGTATACGCGTGTACTCTCGCGGGCCTCGTATACGCGTATACTCACGCGGGCCGCGTATACGCGTATACTCACGCGGGCCGCTTATAAGCGTATATTAGCGGCCACGAGTATCATCTGCGGACGAGGCGTCTATACGCGTGCACGAGCCTCGTATACGCGTATACTCACGCGGGCCGCTTATAAGCGTATATTAGCGGAGACGAGTATCATCCGCGGACGAGCCGTCTATACGCGTGCATGTACGGCTCGCCTATAAGCGTGCGATGATGAGTGGGTAAAGGAGAGAGAGAAGGATGTTATAATTACAAGAAAAAGTTTAAAATACTTTTTTTTATTATAAATATATTAAACATAACGCAGAACAATTTATATTACTTAAAAACTAATACAAAAACAAGATTCTTAAATTTACTTTTATTTATTCACAAACAACTTACATACTATACTTAACTTTTGTAACTGTACGGGAGCGATAACCCGGGAGTAACATACCTACGCTTTTTTAGAACTATGCTACACGATTTGACCTCTTCTCGCGTGACGACAGTGTGATCTGGTAATCTTTTAATAGAATTAAACTTAAGATTAATGCATTCATTCTCTTCATCAGGCTTAAAATAATTTTCAATCATACTCTTAATGCTAGGATAATTTATTCTCAAAGAATTCGAGAAATTTAGCGAGATACCCTTGACTTTACATTTTTCGGATACCTCGCCAGTTCTCGAATTCACGGTTCTGTAGCCGTAAAATTTCGGACCACCCGAGAGGAAGCTCGTAATATAAGTCCCTTCGTCGAGCTCGTTGGTCATATCGCCGAGCAACGAGCCCAACGGGGGTCTGTATTCTTGTGCGTTTTCGTTACATACAAATATACACGAATCAGTGTCGCAGTACAGCGTTCGCTTGCCGAGCTTCTCCAAATACGAAAATAGTTTCAAGCGGGCCAGAGTTGTCGTGTAGGCTGCTATAACTACGTTCGTATATGGCACAGCATCGTCGATGTACTGCCAGCTCGCGTACAACACCTCCTCGTTGACTAGCAGGAGACTCAAGACCTCTTTATCCACGGCCGTTAGAAGTTTAAGGAGGTCTTCGCGCTCCTTGACGATCACCGTCTGTTTTAAATTATAGCGCTGTCCGAACTTGCCCCAGAAAGAGTTCAGACAGAGCTTCGCAACAGTGCGCAGGCCAGGGTTTGTCGCGATTTTTTCCAACTCGAGCGATATCCCCTCATTCTCGCGATACTCGCGAATGTAACGCGCTTTGGATTCCGCGTCGACGCACCAAGCTGGAAACCCCGATGCTTCCTGCTTTAATCGCAAGAAAGTGTCGATGTAGCCAGCGAAAAGTCCTCCTTCACCTGTGAGCGGATCGTACTCGGTCATACTATACTGCCATATGACGAATATTTCAGTTATAGTATAGCCGAGTTCGATGGCTTTTCGCAGCTCATCCGCCACCCAGGTTCCGCTGAACTCTCGCTGACTCGCATCCGGGTGGCAACAATCGCTCTGCCGCATCTCTTCGCAACATGTACGACACAGTGCGAAGAGAAGCTTGCCGTGCATTTTTATCGGCATAAGAGGCTGATACAATTTTCTCGGCGGTAAAACCTTACATTTTACCAGCCCATCTATGGCCGAAAAATTGTTGAGATTGCCACCCGTCAGCTCATCAGATTCCTCGCCGACGTAAACCTTTGGATGACCGAGCGGAAATCTGCCTCGTTTACAAACGTAAAGATACAGCGAGCTTATATCTGTATACAGAATACGCTCGCCTGGCTTAGCATCGTAAACTGCTACGAAATTTTCGGTCCGTCCGCCGAAGAACGCGTCACGAGGATTAAGCGTTATTTTGCTGATGATCGGATGCTCCGACACGTACTTGGCGATTTCGGGGTTTTCACGCTTGACTCTGTTTTCAAACTCGCACTCCCAAATTTCGCGCGTCTCGTAACCGAGCTGCTGGATCTGCGCGATTTTAGCGCGTGTACTCTCGAGCAACGCGTCGAAAGTACGACCCCAGGCATTCGGCTTGTTGCGATTGTTTTTGAAACATTCAGGGCAGCCATGCGTATAGCAGCCCTGGTATTCAAAAACAATGGGATTTTCTGCTGGATTGGTAGATGGTAAGAATCCGTCGACCAAGAATCCCTCAGGAAGCCGATATTCGCGCGCTCTGCCTGCATGAACGATTTCGCGAGCGATCTCTCGTTCGCACTGCAGCAGCCACTCGACGGCTTTTTGGGAGTGCTTGTCGGCGCGTCGATACCCGCCCCTGGGGACTATTCCTATAGTCTGTGGCTTTAAGAAATTTTTTCTATAGAGATGAGAGCACGCGGACGCGATTGTAGTAGCCACTACAAACGGGTCCGTGTCTCCGACCTCGAGAAAAATTTTTCTGAAAGCCACACACGCGCGACGCAGAATCGTCACATCCATGCGACAGTAGTCGACGATTTCCTTGCTGAAATCGAATACTGCGTTCGCTGCACGCATCTCGCTGTGCCACAGCAAGAACTGCTCGCGCTCGCTCGATGACATAGTGTCGGGCGAATAATAGTGCGCATCCGGTATGGCGCAACGGTATTCGGCGTTAACCGATGTGTTAAAAAGGTGCGGAAAATAGCCTTTTTTCGTAGTCTCACCTAAACCAAATGTAGCAGGCAACGCGGCCAACTTCATTTGAAAATAGCTGAGACTATCGATGAACTTTGTGCGTCCATACCGTATGCACAGTATTTTCTGACCATTCAGTATGACGTTTGGCGCGCAATTTATTTTACGTTCGACAAGTCCGTTTTGTCGCGTACTACAAGCTGTAGCACCTGACCAACGGGATCTTCGGTAAATACATGCTCGCGCACACCGCACGAGGGACACCATTCTGAAATGTCGTCAGAACTTATGCACTCCGTGCAGACTTGCTGTGCAACGCAGACATTCGGGACGTGCATCTTTATGCTTTCATCGCCTCGATACGATGCTTCTTGCATCGTTTCCAGATCGTAGAAAACATAAAGATATTTTTTCGTTGAAGCATCTTTTTTTTTCGGCTGTATAAAACAGTGCTGATTATAACCGTGTGTCGACTTGCAATGTCGACACCAATTTTTGCCGCACTCGTGCTTACCGCGCTGCCGGTTCACGCTTTTGCAGCAGGTAAGGTAAATCTGCAACACATCGCACAATCGCTTGTGCCTCGCTTTGTATGATCCCGCAACCGTATGGTTGCGAAAACATACATCGCCGAAAAAACTGCGATTGCACGATGCGTATTTTTGCAAAGCTTCGTTCTCGCTACAGGGTGGCGAAACGAAGCAGCGCGAACACAGCTGCCTACAGTTGTGATCCTCGATATTACTGTAGCCGCGATTGCAAAAAGTACAGAAAAATTTTGCCTTCGCAGCTCCAAAAATATTGACGATCACGTCGTAATGAAGCTCGGAGTAGAGCAAAAATATTACGTTTGTGCAGGCATCGCAGCGTCCGTCAAAATATGGTGCTTCACCGCTGCCCATCGAGTCTTTCTCGTAAGCAACTAAAGCTGTATCACGAGCAGTAAAATAATGCTGGAATTGACGAAGCTCTCGTACACCGCAACCTTCGCGAGGTACGAGGACACCGGCATCCTGGCACAATTTTACAGCTCGTTCATGCTGTAGTTGCCTACGACCGTCGCGGATGACTTTCCACTCGGCTCGCATCGCCGGGGTATCGTTCGTCTGAAGCGCGATTTTCGCCTCGCCTACAACGAGCGCTCTCGGCAGACAGAGATTGTCACGATTGCCGATCTGAATGATGGACCGTTGAGAAACGCTGTCGGCGGTCAAGTTTTTCCGTCGAGAGCCACCTGCACCTACAGGCAATCTCTACGACGGTCAAACAAACGGTAAATGACTCGTCGACTCGAAAATTTGCGTTGCTCTGAACCAGTTCAGACACCACAGACCATAAATCATCGCCAGTCAGCGCGCTCGCGAGACCATACGAGAGCCCTGCTGACCCGTTTGCGAAATATTCGCTAAAGATTGAAACACCGACGCGATCGCTCTCGCTTTTGATTAGAGTTAGCAAATACTCATAAATGTCGCGTATTGCTAACTCAACCCAGCTGAGCATGTTGGTCCCACGCGGCGGTGTTTTAATCCGTAGCGTCAGACGACGAGCGTCTGTACGGAATTTCCGTACGCGATGCACCGTATTCGCGATAATTTCGAAGCGACGATAAGGCTCATCGTCACGAGCTTCCTCCTCCTCCTCCTCCTCCTCCTGATCCAAATCAGAAGCTACAGCAGAACCATTTACAATACTATTGCTCGGCGACGGTGCCTCTTCGCTCGAGGTATCGCCGCCATCACCGCCGCCGCCTACCTGCGATATGCCGCTCGCAGTGCTGTCATCGATGATCGGGTGACCCGCATCGTAGAACCCGACCTCCCGCAGCATCGATAATGTAGGGCTCAGCGCTGTTGAAGAGTCCGATGATATTTCCGGCGATGATGGGCCCTCTTCCTCGCTGCTGCTGCTGACATTATCGTCGTCGACTGCAAAAAAGCGAGCCTTCATTCTTCCGCACGACCGTTGTAGCATTGAATGATGTCGCTAAACAACTCGGCCATCTCGAACGCAGTCATAGAAAATAACTCGTCTGCTGATTTTTCAAGCAAGTTGTTTAACCAACGTACTTCCTGTGCACGACCGTTATTCACGATTCGTAACGCAGCAGCTTGAAAAATCATAGCCGCGTCATTTTCTGGATCTGTATCCGGACAGGGCTCCATGCCTTCGTTCAGACGACGTCTGATAACTTAAAAAATTATTATTGTTAGTAATAATAATTTTTTAAGAAAAGTTAAAAAAATGATCTTTCTTTCGTTAATACGACGGTCGAACGAGCTGTATTGGTCGAAGCGTGCATACGGAATCATCGCAACTTCCTCAGCGGTCTTATCCCGAGTCGCAAAGCCCTCGAAAACCTCGGCTCTCGTAGGACCAAACTCGGGAGCTGGCTCGTAGCGGAACGAGAGCAGAATCATCGCAGCCTCCATCGTTTGCTCGCTACCTCTCAGCGGTGCTGGAGCGCCCGCTCTGTAGACAGCCTGCTCGGAGACGCCAGCCCGATCATCGCCGTTATCGCTGTCCTCCATCTCGCTCTCAGCATCATCCTCCACGGGCTCCTCCATAGGAGCTTGTATATCCTCCTGCTTCTCCTCCGCGTCATCCTCCTCCTCCTCCTCCTCCTCCTCCTCGGATGAAGTGGCTCGCTGTGGTGAAGGAGGTGACGATACAACAAACAGCGTTGCGTCGCTGTCGCTCTCCTCAGCGTGCTCCTGCAGGGTAATTCGGGCTATGAAGAAAAAATTAAGTATTATTATTTTTTTAAAACTAATTGTAGGGAGCAGTGTAAACACTTACCATGTTCCTCGATTATATGCCGCAGGCAGTACACATCGCGTGCACCGCGCTCCACCAAAAAACTGCCGACGATTTTTATCACGATACTCGAATGTCGAAAGTATTTTTGATAAAACGCTGCGATCCAGCGGTACGCGCAATGCGTAAGCAAGCAGCGCAGCTCGCGCCGCAGCCTCTCCTCGGACATGCGGTGAACGCGCACATACCACTCACGAGTACACTTCCTCTCTACAGATAAGTGACGACCCTTGAGCGCGTTGGCTACGCTCAGGATCGCATCGCGAACTTCGTACG
The DNA here is from genome assembly GCA_037356405.1 of Nasonia oneida. Classification (NCBI taxonomy): domain Eukaryota; kingdom Metazoa; phylum Arthropoda; class Insecta; order Hymenoptera; family Pteromalidae; genus Nasonia; species Nasonia oneida. The sequence goes on along the minus strand of JAZHPH010000327.1, from coordinate 2,463 downwards.
TAGCACTATACATTTCTGCGACACGTGGTAAGCTGCCTCTCCCAATGACACACATTTCGAGAGAGACTGATGGCTGCGCTGGCTTACAGAGGAGTTTTGTAGACGGCTCAGGGCTGATTGGAAAATATCATGCCCTTTTTAGGAGTGATTTCAACGAATAAGAAGTATCGCAAAGCAGAGAAATCGCGAAAGAGGGGGATTTGTTTTAAAACAAAGTGTAGCTCATATTACAACCATAGCTGAGAAATCAGGGTTGCAAGCAGTGATCGGAAGAAATGAATCTGATACCGTAGTCGCTATTTGCGGTTTAGGTACGTAGCAGTCATAAGTCAGATAGCGAACGTCTCAGAGAACGGACCGTTGCCAGCGCTAGATCCTGTAACACGGACCGAACAGACTTTTATGACTCTGCGGCTGACTCTTTTAATCTCTCTTACCGGAGACCTGCAATCTTTTGTACAAACAGTTTACACTAACTGTCAAGTGTCTACCGGAGATCCGATGATTCGTTCTCTGTGTTTAGTTTTGAAAACTAATCAGTTGGTGATAATAAAACAAAGCCCGAGTCCATGATCACACGATACTTCCTGGAGCTGATTCGCGAGACATTGAGAACCTTTCTTTCGCTCTCACCCATCTCCGATTTTTTCTGATAAGCCCACGACGCTGGAGCTCAAGTGTATACAAATAATTCAGTCCGAGTATAGCGTTACCAACGGTCTCGCATTCTTAAGAACGTCGTTAAAAAGCAAAGAGTGCGGTCCCCCTCTACGTACAGAAATTTTTCTCCATGGCTTACGTGTATGACACGGCTTGCACCGATCAGTCCGCTCTGAGTCCCTACAGAGAGCACACACGTGGCCACCATCATGGCAGAATTGAAAAAAATAGCAGCCCAACGCGATGCGCTTCTCGCAAGTATCGAAGCTAAGAAACGTGCAATGGAGAAGCTGAACGGTCAGCTCGAGTGCTACCAGCAGAGAATGCTGGACATGTCAGCGCTGTTGCAACAAAAACAGCGAGAAGCCGAGCTAAAGGCTTCTCTGGCGGTACAGTTTGTACCGATAAACGTGAGGTGCAGAGTGTGCATCACCAACAGTTCGGAGCACGACGTATGGCAGCAGTGCTGGAGGTGCCTTCTCTTTCGCTTCTGGAAGTGCAACGGACAGCCCTGCCCGTGCATCCTGGATACGGATTCACCGAGATCGCCTTCGCCTCCACCATCATCACCAGGCGACGACAACAACGTCCAAGGTACGCCACCGACAGCACGCCGCAACCGCAGCGTACCTTACGACTTTCATCGGATGTCTACTCCGCCGAAAGAGTTGGTGCCTGGTTTACTGCGAGGAGGGCCCACACGTCAACTACGCCAACAACGCGCCACTCGCAAGTGTAGGTGTATGTGTGTGTGCGGCTGTGTAAGTATGTTTGTGTGTGTGTGGGCGCGCTCGTGTCATTTTATTATTTCATTGTAAGCTGAGTCATTCGACTCTTACGCGTTTTTTAGTAAATAAATATTGTGCTAGAATTTCTCTTTTTATGCGTGCAAAAACCCCCACTCCCATCAACGATCCCCAAAGCCGAAATTTAGAGTAAGCTTTGCGGCACCGAGTAGTAGAGTAATATATGCACGCGTTCATTTCGATGCGAATCATTCGTCAAGCGACCGGCAAAGCAGCAACTCGACCATGGGACAGGAGCAGAGCAAAGAGCAGAAAAAAGGTTCTACGTGGGAGGAGAGACAGCCTCTCATGAGAAGCAAGGAGCCAAGAAAGCAGAACAATCAGTCGTCATTCTCAACCAACACTTTCTCGTACCCAGAGAAAAGCGGTTATAATAATCTGGCTAAAAAATCCTCCTCCTCCTCCTCGTCACAGAATCAAAAATCCTTTTCCACAAACACCTTTTCGTGCCCCGAAAAAGACGGCTACAGCAAGCTGAAACGCTAATTGCAATAATATATATTTCAAAAACAATCGGCCCTTTTCAGGGCCACCATATAAATTATATACGTGGAACAATCTCTCTCTTTACAGCGCAGAAAGGATCAGAGCCGGCGCAAGGGCAATAAAAGCCAAACAGCAGGTATAAGACAGGTAGACGGCGGCTTTGGCGGACGCGCGCGAGTATGGCGTAGAGAGGGGAGAGAGAGAGAGAGAGAGAGAAGCGGGTCCGGTACAGCAACGGCGGGAGCCACCGCGCCAGAGCTCAGGGGCTACTATAGTGTAGAAGGAGAGGGGGCTACGGGCTGGTATAGCGAGAGTCGCGCACGTGCGTTCGAGCTCGGGGCCGGTATGGAGTAGACAGCGAAAGAGAGAGAGAGAGAGAGAGTCGCGCTCGAGTCTGCTTGGGTAAAAGGGGGAGGGCTGGCATCGTATGCGTAATATAGCTTTTGTTTAAAAATTATTTATAGTTATTTATAAATAAACAAAAGCCACCCATCGATGACAGACTGTTTAT